>AWUE01014424.1:0-47163 GCA_001974825.2 Corchorus olitorius
GCAACCAAACATAGGTTATGTTGAGCTAATACAATCTGATAAGGATAGATATGGATTTAATGTCAGTCACAGTATGGTGAAGAGGGCGAAGAGAGAAGTTATGAGAAAAATAGCTATGAATTATGAAAAGGAATTTGCTAGTCTGAAAAGATATGCTGCAGCCATTAAAGAGAGCAATCCAGGGAGCTCTGTTTGGATGCAATGTGAAAAGGAAAATGAAGATTCTCTTGTTTACTTTAGGAGATACTATGTTTGTTTGCATAATTTGAAAAAGGGTTTTACCTTGGGGTGTAGGCCTTTCATTGGTTTGGATGGATGTTTTTTGAAAAGTTTAACAAAGGGAGAGTTACTTGTAGCAGTGGGTAGAGATGGAAACAACCAAATGTTTCCATTTGCGTGGGCATTGGTTGAGGTGGAATGTACAGAATCATGGTTGTGGTTTCTAGAAAATCTGAGCAAAGATATTGATTTCCGAGATGGCAAAGGCTGGATATTTATGTCTGACCAAATGAAGGTAACACATATTCTTACACTTAACTTTCTTGATTTTACAATTATTTTTAATTTACATGCTAGTTTTTTTTATTTGTTTACAGGGTATAGATGTGGCAATACTAGACCTCTTCCCTTATGTCGAGCACAAATTTTATGCAAGGCATATGTATTGCAATTGGAGAGACAAGAAACATAGAGGCAGGGAGTTGAAGGAAGCATTTTGGAAGATTGGAAAGTCTCTAAATGAGACTGTTTATAAGCAGAGGCTTGAGGAATTGAGGGCTTGGGATTCCAAAGCTGCAAAAGACATTGAAAAGCACAGCTTGAGGAATTGAGGGCTTGGGATTCCAAAGCTGCAAAAGACATTGAAAAGACACCAGTTAGGCAATGGTGTAGGGCCTTTCTAAGCACACAAGGTTGTTGTGACATGATTGACAACAACATGTGTGAGGCCTTTAATGGCACATTGTTGACGGCAAGGAAGATGTCTGTGGTGTCTTTATTTGAGGCTATCAGAAGGAGGCTTATGGTAAGAATTGGAGAGAAGAGAAAGGAGGCTGAAAAGTGGAAGGGGCAATTGGGTCCAAACATATGGAAGATCATCAACCAAAATGCAGAAGTGGCAGATAACTGTATTGTGCATTTCAATGGAGCTGCAGGTTATGAGATTCTACATGGGACTCAGCAGTTTACTGTTCATCTAGACATGAAGACATGCAGTTGCCGTAGGTACACACACTCAGGCATACCCTGTGCACACGCCATCTGTGCAATCAGGCATAAACGAGCTAACATTGAAGAATATGTGTCAAGTTGGTACCACAAGGATGTTTATTTGTTGGCATATGGGTTTCCTTTGCAACCCATGCCTGGCATAGATGCTTGGCCCGAAATTGAAGAGACTGAACAGGTCAACCCACCTCGTTACAGAAGAATGCCAGGGAGGCCCAAGACTGCTAGGAAGAAAAAGGTTGGAGAGGAGGCCAAGAAGCCCAAAACTGCAAGCACCAAAATGTCTAGGAAGGGCATGATAATGACCTGCCAACTTTGCAACAAACAAGGTCACAATAAAAGAGGGTGTCATCTGCAGGGCAGGGAGGTAATTTAACAATTTTGGCATTTAGTGGTTGCAATTCTTTACTGTTCAGTCACATGGGTTCAGTTTTTAAAGCTGTTTGGATTTACACTTTACATATTTAATGCTATCTCTTTTTTTCCTTTTGTCATTTTGTGGCAAGAAACACAAGACCAGCAGCCTTCTGCACCAGATCTACAAGCCTCTGTCTCAGAAAACATGTCAACAATGCCAGAAGAAGTTGGAACTTCCTTAAATGAAACAACCAGGAGAAAGAAAGAGCAACCCAGAAAACCAGCAAGGTCAACTGCTGGAGTCTCTAAAAATGGTGCAAATGCAGAAGCTGAGTACTCAGGTATATCTTTCCTCCTAATTTCATTTTTCTGCAGACTCTCTTTGTTTAGATCTTTAGATTTGGCACATTTTGCAGCAAATGTTTATCTGTTTCATTTTGCTTTATGTTCATTACACTATGAAGGGGATGGAACTGGATATGCTACTGCTCAGTTTGCATCTGAGAATGATGAGCGGACAAATGGCCATGCAAGTGCCAATGTCAACACTTACAACCAAACACTTGCAAATGCATCCACACCCCTCCATGAAGAACTCAATGTTGCACCAGTGCCAAGAGAAGAGAATCCCAGACATGTGAGGGTAACAGTGAATCGAGCAACAACCCCTACTCAAGGAGAAGCATCTTCCAGCAAAAAATCTTCAAAGCAGAAAAAACATCCAAAAGCCAACTGTAGAGCCCCTGTTGGAAGGGTGATTTTAGATAATGATGGAAAAGTCATTAGCAGCACTGAACCTGAATTCAGAACCAGTCCAAAATCAGTTGCCAAGATGCAAGGAAGAAGTGGCAACCCTAATGTTCAAAGAAATGGACCTGATAATCTACAAAGTGTTGCGACCTCAACTGTTGGAAGTCAGCCATCAGGTGCTTCTACTTGTATTGGAGGGTCTAACAAACAGTCTAAAGAAGCTCAAACTACCAAGAAAAGGACAAGGATGCAGGGTATAGGGCTGTACACAAACTTAGAAACAGGGCGACAGATTTTGAATGTAAGTGTGTTACTTATGTCCTTTATCTTATTTCATCAGTTTCACCAACCACTAACAATACCTTTCAAACATTGACAGCCTAGAATGCCAAGTCAAAGAATCATCAACATTCGGAGGCCCCAACAGAAAAAAGACAAGGACACACACTGATCAACTCCATGGAACTCAAGAATCTGGAGTTGAAGACTCATCCATTCAGAGTCACAACCCCTCCAAGACTGGCAAGGGAAAACAGAAAGATCCATGGAGATTGTAGAGTCTTTTCTGAGGAAACAATGTTTATGTTTGGAATCTGCAGGAGTATCTTGGTTTAGATCTTTAGGTCTTTTGTAAGGAAACAATGTTTAATTATCTGACTTGTTATTTTGGTTAGGACAAATGGTGCATGTTTATGTTGGTCATGAATGTTGGTTCCATGACCTTTTATGAACCAGCTTGCTCTTTATGTGTTTTTAATGGTTGTATGAATATTGGCATACTGCCACTTTTGACAAATCTATATTAGGCTATCTATATTTCATGTTGAAAATTCCAAGTGAAATTAATTCTCTAGAGGTTGGAATTGGCTGGTGTTCTTGTTTTAATTGTTCTTGGCTTTAACATCAAGAACCAAAATAACATCAAGAACCAAAATGCAGTTTTGGGTCATATTAAAGATGTAAGCACAAAATGCTTCCATAAACACTTAATTCACAATACATAAAAAGCTGGCCAAGGTAAGCACAAAATGCTTCCATAAACACTTAATTCACATTACAAACGAGTTAAATAATGTTCAGTCAGTAGCCCCAAAACACTTCACAAACTAAGGTAAGG
Source organism: Corchorus olitorius (assembly GCA_001974825.2). Lineage (NCBI taxonomy): Eukaryota > Viridiplantae > Streptophyta > Magnoliopsida > Malvales > Malvaceae > Corchorus > Corchorus olitorius. The sequence goes on from AWUE01014424.1 coordinate 3,452, forward strand.
CATAATTTATTCTACAATTATTCTTGTTGCTCCTAATTGATATCAAACACATTACACAAAACAGGCCAAACAGAAAAAGCAGAAGCATCTTCCCTGTTACACAAGAACCATGACCCCTTGCTGGAGGTTTGTTTTCTTCCAATTTTGCCCGCAATGCAGCAACTTCATTCCTCAAGAAAATGTTTTCTTCAATGACCTCTGCTTCTAACAGCTCCACCGCATTGTTTCTTAACTCTAACACGTCATTCTTCAACAATTTTGCATTCTCATATAAGACTCTTTCTCTATTCCTAAGATCCATGATGATCTCTCTTGCTCTTGTAGACATGATTGGATCGTGCCACTCATGAAATCGACAATCATCCTCCTAAACCCAACAAATCAGTACAACACACTTACATAAATTTCCAACAAAAATACATATAATTATATAACACGATCGTACTTCATACTTACAGGGTATCTATTGCATCCATAAAACCTTCTACCAGGATTTTTGGTTGTCCAAGAACACCATCGATGTGCCTTTAGGTTGCAATAACAGTATATGCTCCGTCCTTCATACTCCCTCTCTACTGGATAACTTGATGATATTAGCTTGTAAGCACTTATGAAGTCTAACCCAAGTTCGGAATCCCTACTCCTTCCCAAATCCCTACTCACACTATAAAAATTTTAAATCAACAAATCAATAGCAAAGAAATTCCTTTGTCAAAAATTTACATGAAATATATCACAATTCATAGCTTACCTTGAAGAACTTCCTCTGAAACTCATTGTGGAAACCTTCACCGAAAGGAGACCCCAGAAACCCTTAGACAAATTTTCCCTTCCTCTCCCAAATTCTTTCCCCAGAATTTTAGTGCACAATAACCCTAATGACCGTACTCTATTTCCCCCTTTCCCCCCTTTTGTTTCTTGTTTTTTCCTTTCGTTTTATAGGAAATTTGTTTTTTATTTTAATCAAACAAAATCAACAATTTCCTCATTAAAATTAGAGTTAACGTGACATGTCAACGGGCCGTTAGGTTTAACGGCGCGTGTTATACACTCATCCTCACAAAACCTGTTTTGTCCTTTTTTGACCCAATTCGAAAAGGTTGGATCCTAATTTGACCTTATTGAAAGGTTAGGCCCTTAACTGACCTTTTCCATAAAGGTTGGGCCCCAAATTGAACTTTTAGCCAAAAAAAAAACCACAAATCCATCGCTCATCACTACTCAATTCGGATATATATGGTCTTCCATAAGTCATATATTTGAATAGATAATTATATTAGAACATATACTAACATAAAATATTAATAAATATTTCATATATATACAATCCTCAGTATTATGAATGAAACATGAAGGATGAATACCTTTTTCAATATATTGTAACTTCTAGTACTTATTTTGTAATTTTATTTATATAAATGAAAATTACATCATCTTTCCTAAAAAAAAAAGAAAAATATGTTTTTATCTTACTTTTTCCTCTGTCCGAGACTTTTACAAACAAGTTACTCTCTCCGTCCCTTTTTATCTGTCAGCAATAACTGAATTATACAGACCAGGAAAATTGGTTAGTGTTGGTTATATTGATGAATTCAATAAAACTTTAGCTTTATTTTCCTAAATTACACTTAATATCTCTCTTCATTAATTTTCTATCCACCCCATTTTTTCACACTCTATATCATTTAAGACTATATAGAAAGTGTGGAGGGCTTAATGCCCAAAATCCCACCTGAAGTATCACAAAAAGGACACTTTGCCCCATAATCGTTTTTTGGTCCAACTTTGCCCCCTGAAGTATGAAACAAGGACACATTGCCCCCTGTCATAATAGAATTCAGTCATGTGTGTGCACGTGACTAATAGGTCTGTTAACTCGAGGTTTTTTGCTAACGTGGAATTTTCACGTCAGCCAAAAAATGGGTCCCATCTGGATTTTTATCAATTTTCGAAGGGTAAAAAAAGGTTGATGCGGGGTTCACTTTTAACTGACGTGGAAATTCCACGTCAGCAGACAATCTCGAGTTAACAGACTCGCTAGTCACATGCACATACATGACTGAATTACGGTAGGGAACAAAGTGTCCTTATTTCATACTTCAGGGGGCAAAGTTGGACCAAAAAAGATCAGGGGGCAAAGTGTCCTTTTTGTGATACTTCAGGGGGATTTTGGTTATTAAGGCGAAAGTGGAGTCTTAAATGAGGGTAAGATAGGGAACATGATAATTTATGTTCGAAAATGACAGATAAAAGGAGACAAAGTAAACCGACAGATAAAATGACAGTTAATTATCAATCATGTGGTTGATTTATGTCTTTACATAAGAGGCGGATCTTGATATGCATGTTTGAGGAGGCCAATATAAATTATTCTATACAAAATTAAACATGGGTAAATTTTGAAGTTTTTTTTTTGTTACATGTGAACATGAAATTAAATGATAGGTTACACAAGGAATAGCCTTCTCCTAACCCTAAACCCACCCCGCCAGTTCCAGGATTTGAACATGAGACCTCCTGATAGAGGGCTAATCTCTTAACCACTGGACTGTTCCCTTGATACGAATATTTTGAAGTAACACCAATTAGTCACAAAACCCATGAAACAAGTTTTGAGAGATGTGGTAGGTTATAATGATGGTGCATTTTGACTTTAGTTTATGACTATAATGCCCCTAGAAAAATTATGTTTCTTCTATATAAGTTTTATTTTTTGAAAATAATAAAATATTTTATATAATTAACAAAATTTAACAACTAGTAATACTTTTCACCAAGTTTAGCCCCAAATAAAATTTGATCCCAAATTTCAAGGGTAAATCTTAAATTTTGAGACCCATTATCTTAGGGTTTTAGAAAAAAAAATTATAAACAATTTTAATAAGGTTTAGCCCCAACTAGAAAGGTTATAATTTTTTAAAGGGTAAATTTTAAATTTTGATACCGTATCTCATAAGGTTTTAGAAAATATTATAAACTATTTATTTGCTATAATGGTAGTTTTGACATACAAATTCTCTTTTTTATGAAAAATATTATTTAAAAATTCTATACCCACTTTTATGCAATCATTAAACCTTTTTAATTATTATATTAAATAAGTGAATCGGCCCGCGCTAGCGTGTTGGGCATTCAGCAATCTAATTTTTTGAACAATTTTCTATTCGAATTAAATTGTTTGATACGTAGGAAATTTCGAAAGTACTATGATTTTAAATGTGTTGCATCTTTAAAAGGTTATACTATTAACATTGAGTATATGCATAAAGTTAGCAATAAATAGTAAATATTAGTTTGTACATGGACAGGTGCAATAGCTTCAATTTTGTTTCCTACTCTAAAGTGTGTAGCACTTAAACAAAAACTAAGTTTACTCTCTTCTTCATATGGACATGAAAGGTCTGAAAAGAGGTTACAATTCTAGATAATTAAGGGGGATATGATTTACTATAACACATTTATGTGAAAGGAAAGGATAATTACAAAAAAGCGCTCAAGGGCAAGAATTGGCTAGAAACTAACCTAGGGTCTTCTTAGTAATTTGGCAAGTGAGAAAAGACAGAAAAGGAAAAAAAAATTCAAATGGAACCTCCTCATTGATCCTCAAAAGGGGTCTTTGGTAAATTCCCTGAATCTTTCAAATAATATTTAGTATATATATATAGCCTTAACTCACTTTGGTTTTGTGACTAACTAGTGCATGGTTGCACTAATTAACTAAACCTTTACATGGAAATGTACATACTACATGGAGTAGTACTACCAACGGAAATTAAAGTTTTGGGTGGCCATTTTACCATGAAGATCCGCCCTTGTTTTTTACAAAGTAGATTTCAGGAACATTTTGTTCTGAATTATTGTTCATGGAGCAAAATGTCCTCAAGTGTGAGGGGCTCTGACAAAGGAAAAAGAAAGCATAAGGGGTAGCCGTTTTTTAATGCAAACAGTGTAAAGTACACCAAAGACATGGTTGCATTCGTAGTTCTTGCTAGAATTAGAGGCTTTTTGTGCAATGAGAAATCCATGGCTGTCTTTCAAATAGGAATTATGAATTATAATTATGCGGATGTTCTGGCCATTAGAGAATTATTAATTTTCCCTGTGGGTTCTCCTTTGCAGGAGTGACTTAATGGATGCTTTGACGGTGCATCATATCCCAAAGGAATTGCTTGGCCAAGGTAAGAGTGAATCGTTTTCTGATTTGGTTGCTCATTTAAATTGAAAGATCATGTTTTGATTTCCTTTCTTGGTAAACACCTCGTGAATTAGGGCTGTGTTTCTCCATGTTGTTAGGAAGGGACCTAATTTTCTATTTTTCTTGATTATGGTGTAATGGAGCTGGTCACGAGGAGTTTTTATCAATTATTAGACAAAATGGTACAATACCATCCAGTTTTAATATGGTGTAATGGAGCTGGTCATGAGGAGTTTTTATCAACTAGTACTTTGCCACGTGTTTCACACGTGAGATTGAAGTAGAGCTGTTCAAGGGCCGGGCTACCCGCCCAAGTCCGTAAGCCCGCCCAATATTTTAAAGGGCTTGGACAAGAATTTTAAGCCCATTGGATGGGCTTGGACAAAAATATCAAGCCTGTTTATTAAATGGGCCGGGCTTGGGTATAAGAGAAAAAGCCCAAGCCCGGCCCGAGCCCGGCCCGATTAAGGAAATAAACTTGTTTTTATATTTTATTTGTTGATATATAATATATATTAAATATAAATTATACGTACACCGTATGTTAAATAAGAAAAAAAATGAATAATATATGTAGAAAATCTTATTATCAATGAGAATAATATGGTATAGGTAGTATCTATCATATTTTATATTTACAATTATATTTATATAATTAATTAATATAATTTAATTCTTAAAATAATTATTAAAAAAATTTTAAACGGGCTTTTGGACGGGCCTTGGTCTAAGTATTTGAGAAATGGGCCGGGCTTGGACAAAAGTTTGAGGCCCGTTTTATAAATGGGCCGGGCTTGGGCAACACTAATAGCCTTAATCTCAAGGCTAGGCCCGGCCCGAACCCGGCCCATGAACAGGTCTAGATTGAAGTTTTGATGTGGAAATGATTTTAAGTTACATGTTGTGTAATATAATGTTTATGTTAATTTTAAAAAGATTAAATTTGTCCAAACCCTATAAAAGTTATTGGGAATAAGCTCATCAATTTTTTCATTATAAATAAATTTTGTTAGCCATTTTATCAATAATAGAAGTTATCAAATTTTCAGTAATTAATTATTGAAAAGTTACGTATTATTCCCTTTGTCCCAACTCCCAAATTATTTGACTCTTTTGGGTCAAAGTGTTCCTAACTTTAACCCATAATTATAAAAAATTATGTTTTGTATTAAGTTAAGTCTTAAGCTTTTCAAAACATATTTTTTGTAAAATTTAGATTATATATATATATATATATATATTTGTAATTAAAGGTCAAAGGTAGGATTAGTTTGACCCAAAATAGTCAGATAATTTGGGACGGAGTGAGTATAAAAAACTATACGTGAACCAACAAATTCAATATATTTTCATTAGTTAACAATTTCATCAACAATGGATCCAATCAAATTCATAATACACTGTTACTAAAAAAGTTATGTAATTATGAAAAATACTTTACAGCAACAAATCTAATAACATATAATAATAAGTAATTTTAGTAACAATTTAATCAATAAATATGGTTATCAAATTTACAATAGTTAGTTACTGAAAAAGTTATAACGGTTATGAAAAAATTTATATATGCATCAACAAACTTAAAACCATTTGTTATATCATTTGTCAAATAATTCCGAGACACAATATTTGAGCGTTGGTTTCACAAAAAAAATTGCATTTGGAATGAGCGTTTTCTCAAGAACAATGTTTTGTGCGGAAATACAGAAAATTGTGAAGTTGGTTTTTTGTCTTCTTAAAAAAACTTTATTTGGTGAGTTTAGTTTCCAATAAGTTCTACTCATTTCGAGACACGACATGTGAGAGTTGTATTTGTTCGCAAAACCATGAAGTTAAGGTTTTAGGTTTTAAAAAAAGCTTGGTTTGGCGAGTCAATTCTCCAACAAGCTCTACTGACTTCGACACATGACATTAGAATGTTTGTTTTTTTTTTAAAAAAGAACATTTTGATCATTTTCAAATAATTAAATAATGTTCTATGCACAAATGCACAAAATTGTGAAGTTAATGTTTTAGACTTTGAAAAAAGCTTTCAAAAGAGCTCTATTAACTCCGAAATACGACATTTCAGCGTTGGTTACACAAATAACGCATTCAGAGTGATCATTTTCTCAAGAATAACGTTCTGCGCACAAATGTGCAAAATCGTGAATATCAAGTTTTAGGTTTTGAAGAAAGTTTTCTTTGGCAAGCCCACTTTTCAATGAGCTTACTCACCCTGAAATACAACATTTGAGCGTTGGTTTTTTAAAAATAATGTATTTGGAATGAGCGTTTTCCCAAGATCAACGTTTTGCGCACAAATATGCCATCGGGAAGTTGATGTTTTAGACTTCTTAGAAAACTTTATTTGGCGAGCCCATTTTCCAGTAAACTCTATTCAAATGTAATGAAGGGAAAGCTAATCTGTACTAATTTTTCAATATATTTCTATGTCACTTTTGTAGTTATTTTCATGCTCCAATGTAGAAATATTGATAACCACACTGTGAAAATTTGATAACCTCATTTTGAAATTTCAATAACCTCCTATGAAAATTTGATAAGCACACTATGAAATTTCGATAACCTTAGTGTGAAATTTTGATAATCTCCCTATAAAATTTTGATAATCACACTGTATAATTGGTAACCGCACTATGAAAATTTTAATAACCACACTATAAGAATGAAACTGTGATATCCTCTCTATGTAATTTTGATAACCTCTACATAAAAATTTCATAACCTCCTTATGAAATTTTGTAAACGCCCATAGGAAATTTTGATAAGCATAAATTTTGATAAATTCCCTCCCTATGAAATTTTATTAACCTTCTTATGAAATTTTGATAACCAAACTATAAAATTTCGATAACTTTCGTATAAAATTTTGTTAACCTCCCTAGGAAATTTTAATAATCTTTTTATGAAAATTTGGTAAGCTTTATGAAATTTTGATAACTACACAATGAAGTTTTGATAATTTTCATATGAAATTTTGGTAACCACACAATGAAATTTTGATAACATTCCCATGTAATTTTGGTTTGATTGTCAGATTGATTTTAACGCTGTGTCAATTGCGTCATTACATCTTCTTCATTGTTTATTGGGGAAAATATGTGCATTAGATCATCTTCTGGCAGACTTTCCTACTTTGTTTCCTTAGTGTTGCATACTTCTTATTAAGGCTGAATGGAAAAAATTGGCCCCTGAACTTTTCGTTAATGGTCAAATAAGCTCATGAACTTCAATGTGGGCTAAATAAGCCCATGAACTACCAATTTTGGCCAAAATTACCTTTTTTCAAATAATTCCTTAATGGCTCTGTCAAATAGTGCCATGCACGTCAGCAAAGGAAAATTTTCAGGAAAAAAAATCGAAAGTTTTCAAAAATATGGTTTGGGGGGGATTTAAGGTAAAATTAATTATTTTTTATTTCTAAAATTTTTGAAATATTTTTATGAAATTTTTCCTTTTGCTTACGTGGCATTTTTAGACAGGTGTCACGATGATGTGACACTGTTTGATGACGTCATTAGGGAACCGTATGAAAAAAGATTGATCTGGTCAAAATTGCTAGTTCAGGGGCTTGTTTGGCCAAAATTGAAATTCACGGGCTTATTTGACCATTGGCGGAAAGTTTAGTGGTCAGTTTTTTCATTAAGCCTTCTTATTAATAGTATTATTATTCACACTTGGAAAATATAAAATATAGTATAATTTTATTTATCCAGTGGGGAGGTCCTTGAATTCCATTATAAAAGTAATATATAAGAAGTAATATAAAGAAAAAAAAATCTTTAAAAGGGTAAGAAAGGCCTAATCTCATTCTGAAGTGTTGTTGCACAATAATGAATTAGTTGTTTTATTTGTTACAATGTGAGACATATTACTACACAATCCTCAACCCAGTAAAAGAAAAGGAAAGTTATAAATAATAATAAGTACTTTTTTTAAATCTATTGAGTAAAATATTTTATAAATAGAAAATAAATAAAAATATTACTTAAATCAATTTGTGACGAATGCTTATGACGAACCATAAAATCAATTAGGGTTTTAAAAAAAATGATTAGAGCTGGTGCTAGAGTGGACTCTTAGTTCTAGTGGTTAATCACTACTGAAAAATACTGATATAGTGGCGTTTTTTTTTTTTTTTTGCATATAACGGCGTTTTAAAACGCCACTATTTTAAATAGCGGCGTTTAAAATGCCGCCAGAGGTGCCGTTATAACAACCGCCCCTATTTTGCGGCGTTTTAACATTGAAACGCCGCTATTATAAATAGTGGCGTTTTCGTACGGAGACGCCGCTAAATAGCGGCGTGTAAAACGCCGAGGAATTGATTTTTGAACAAAATTTTGATTTCGAAATAGCGGCGTTTCTGTACGGAAACGCCACTATTTAGTGGCGTTTCCGTACAGAAACGCCGCTATTTTGGCTTCTTTATTTTTAAAAAAAATGCTGATGTTTTAATTGGTATTATTCAAATCATTTAAATTGAATATATATATATATATATATAAACATTATATTACATTTAAGTAGTATAATAAGATATCCAAATACACGATGTAATCAAGAAGTTGATTCATGTTACATGGTATAATTTTCTACAATTATACATGGAAAATGACTAAATTTGACTAAATTATACAATTATCAAAGTATTAGCAGACACATCAAGAGAATGAACCAAAAAAAATAACATCTTGATTTAAAGCTAAATCAAAAAAGTATGAAGCTACTTTAGCATGTAGAAATGGATGAATTCAATTAGAATTCTCATTGGAACAAAAATTGGACTAGGACCCACCATTGTCAGTTTCCCTTCTTGTTTCCCTCTCCGGGTATGTCTCCATGAAAGGATAGACATAGCTAATGCATCTGAAGAAATGCAAACTAACACAATATCTGCACACATCTGTTTTTTACAGTAATCAAAACCAATTCCAAATCTGCATATAATTGCAGAAGTAATCAAAACAGTATTAAAACAAAACTCAGATGAGATACATCTATGAGATGAAATCAATAAGACAATAAGATAAAAAGGACAACAATCTTGAATAAGACACATCAGCACATGATAAGCATATTGCTATCCTTCTCTATGGAGTATTAGAATTAAAACCATAATATTGATAGAAGTAACGCCACCGCAAATTTCACGCAAGTCAATTCATCCGCTAACTTCTTGTGCCTTTCATCAGGGTCATACAATTTGGTAACAGGAATTATGCAAGAACTGAAAGCTCATATAAATGTTCATCTAAATTTCACAGGCACCCTAGCATCTGCAAACATCATATTGTTGTTCATAAAATTACTTTATAGGGTTTAGTTCGACAGAGAGAAGATTAAAAAATATTTGAGCAGAGCTGGAATATAACTCTTTTTTTCCCAGGGATGATCCAATCAGATTGTATAATTCCTAGAGAGAAAACAAGATTGTTTCTAGGCATTTGAGATAGCAAGACAGATTAACATGGTAAACTGTGAAGACGGATAGAACTTTGCCATTACTTCAGAATCTACCATTATATAGTGCTATGCGCAATAAATAACCACATACAGCATACTTGGGGAACATGTTGCACTCCTATATATGCAAGGAATGGAACACGTTTCAAAAGAGGCATACTCCGATATTCTTCAGGTACTTCATATGGGAAGCCATCTACCATATCCTCTTCAACACTGCAGAAATTCAATGCCCCAGGAAGATCTCAGCTGCAGTCAATGACAAGGTATCTATGAGAATAGTTTATTTTAGGAGGCTTAACTTCTAATTGTCATATCTGATGAAGGGAATATATGGACAAGTAGAAAACAGTGGGCAAAGTATATAACTCACATGAAGCCTGTTAGGAAGCTAACTACAAATACCCAAATGCATTTTCATTATTATGAATACTTATACGTACATGGCATTAACCATTGAAAATAAAAGTAAAAAAGCTTCTTTTTAGTAGAAGCTTCAAAAGGTTGTTTCCAGTCAATATTCAAAGCTTAAATTTCAACAATATGCAAGATCAAAGTTTTCAATTATTAGGGTCCATTATTATTCATTTGTTATATCAATTTCCAGAGTCATCCCTCTATTGCATGTAGAAGTTTCCTATAAATATTTAGAAACATATGTTGACACAATACTGAACAACAAAGTGCAGCATCTTAACTATCAACAGGCCTCTAGAAAAATGCAATTCATGAAAATCAGAAGTTCCAACTTCTAACATTATTGCCAAGGGACATGCATAAACCAAAAAGTTCTCCGATGAAAAAGAAAAAGGAAACTACCATCATTCTCTACAGGCTAAATCAAATCCAAATTTCTAGTTTTCCTAGATATCCATATCAGAAGGAAACAACTTATTTTGTCCTAATGAAACAAAAAGCACCATATAAACCAGGTATCATTTGAAAACAACACCCAACAAAAAAAAACAAAATTAAGATTTTGAAAACAACAGGCACATCAACCTTCAACTCAGTCCCATCATCCGTCCAAACAAACACCAAATTCAATATCTTTCCACTCTCCTCGTCCCTATGAATCTAGAAAAACACCCAAACAAAAAAAAACAAAATTAAGACTTGGACAACAGTAATTAGCTAATAAACAAAAATAGAAAGAAATAAAATAAAGAACTTGCCTTAATGGGTAAGACTCTCCCGGAATCAAGTAAGACTGAAGACCCGGACCAGACGCGGATCTGAAGCTGGAAAGTGGTGGAACAAAAGAAAGGGGCTTGAAGGGACTTGAGAATGGATTTAATCTGCTTCCTTTCGGTAGTCAAAAGTTGTTTCCTGGATGGGTAACGGTTCACAGGGTCTTTCTGGAGTAAGCTCTGAATAAAAACCACGGCTGGGATCCAACCTTGTTCTCGGTCACGGGCTGAGACTCGGTTCCCGGTGTATTCTCGAGGGATAGCTTGGATCGTGTGGTAATTGCGGGCGGACAGGGATGGTGCGGTCGGAGTCTGGACCGCCGTCTTTAGGCCGCGCCACCACCTAGACATTGCGGTCTTTTAGCTATGCAATGGAAATTCAGTAAAGTGTTGCTGCTCCGCGGAGGTTCCGAATCAGGATTTTGCGAATCCTGACCATTGGGGTTTAAGAAATTGGGCCTTTTTCTATATGAAAATGAGAAACGAATAGAGTAAGGATTTGATCAGGGAAGGGAATTTGGGAAGAAGAATTCGAGAGGGTTAGGGTTAGGGTATCGAAGAAAAGAAAAGGACTTGGGAAAATTTTTGAGGAAGTGGAGTTAAAGGATTTCGAACAGAAAGAAAAAGACGCAGGAAAATGCTAAAGCTGCCAAAACGTCATCGTTCAGCTAAGTTATGGAGTATTTCCGCGGCGTTTTAAACAAATACGCCACTATTTAGTGGCGTTTTATAGCCAAACACCGCTAAATGATTTTTAACTATTCCTTTACCTATTTTGGGGTAAATGTTTCCAATAATTTTCCTAACTTAGCGGCGTTTTTTTTATAGAAACGCCGCTAAATGGTTTTTAACTTTTATTTGAATTATTCTGGGGAAATTTCCCTCCAATTTTTCTAATTTAGCGGCGTTTTAGATGAAAACGCCACTATATAGCGGCGTTTCTAAGACAAAAACGCCGCTAAATGCTTTACTTTATTTTAATAAAAAAATGAATGTTGAAGGAAAAATACATTTTTTCACGGGGGAAATTTTCCCACCATTTTTTTTCTAATTTAGCGGCGTTTTCGGACATAAACGCCGCCATATAGTGGCGTTTCAGGACAAAACGCCGCTATCTTCAATTTTAAGAGAATCAAATAGAGCTATATTAGCGTTTTTCAGTAGTGAATGTTCAATCCCTAATAGTCTTAATTACCAAAAAAGAAACATACAAACTTTCTTTTTGGTACTTTACAATTAAGACATTCTTACATCAAAATAAACATGTCGAAGAATCAAAATGAAAAAAAATGAAAGATTATGTCTTACTATATCAATTATCAATCTAATTTGCATTGATTTTTCTTCTTCTTTTTTTAAGTACATGGAAGACATGCTGAACTTTTCCTAGTTTCCAATTACGGATAGTAAATTTAGCCAATTTCCAGATAGAACAATCTTATAGCATCTTTCCATACTCCCTCAGTCCCATATTATATGTCCCTTTTGGGTCAAAATTTCCTAACTTTGAACTTTAATTATAAAAAAATTATATAAAAATAAATTTTAAAAAATTATGTTTTGATTAAGTTAAGTTTTAAGCTTTTCAAAACATATTTTTTGAAAATTTGATTGTATATATATTTTTTGTAATTATAGGTCAAAGGCAGAATTAGTTTGACCCAAAAATGACAGATAATATGGAACGGAGGGAGTAATTAATAAAAAAAGTTTAATGACGAAAGAAGACAATGATTAAAAATTTATTATTCTATAATACTAAGGGTATTTATGAAATTTCCCAATTAAAATTTTTGAATTCGTAATTTTATAAGATAGTAAGATAAGATAGTAAGATAGTAAGATTATTAGACAAAATGGTACAATACCATCCAATTTTAATATATTGTATAGATTTCTCAAAGTATTCCACTTTTAAAATTATTTCTCAAATTCCTTCAAAAAAAATAATTTCTCAATTTATAGTATTTTTTCCACCTCATCGTTATATATATCCTACTTCCAATTTAAAAGGTTTTTTTTTAAAAAAAAAAAACAAAAAAAGGAAAAATTAGGTTAATGGCATTATAGAAATTTTGGACCGGAGGGACTACTTCGCAAATTTTGTCAAAAGACTTTATGATATATATCAAACAATTGGTGAATTAGTGGGAAAATATGGGTCAATTTCGATACTAACATGGAACTGAAATAGAAATTTACTTTCATAACCCATTGGAACAATTTATTGAATTACATGATCATTATTGAAAAAATTGATAACAATTATGATTATTACTCTTAATTAAGATCGTATAGGCCCATATATTGCAGTGAGGGCTTCAATGTCGTTTGGATGTAAATCCCTCTTCGTCGTCGTCCCATAACCAAAAATACCATACATAACAGCTTCAGGAACTGGTGAGTGACCAAGTCCGAGAAGGTGCCCTATTTCATGCACTGCAACCGATTCCAAGTCGATTGTGTCAGGCCCTGGATTGCTACTCCAACCCTCATCTTTATCGTAATGGAATTTGCCATCAAAAGTAGCATGAGCCGTAGTCCCAAACCGACCATCAAATCCAGTATCACCCGGATATAGTCCATTGGTGTCATGGAACCCAATCTCAAGCTCGAAAATCTCAGCGTTTTCCGGTACTTCCTCGAAAGTAAATCGAGACACTTTGGCCCATCGATTGAAAGCTCGTGAAAGAACAGAATTCAAGTCTTCGGTGCCAGGGACTTGGACTCCAGTTAGAATACGGTACTTTAAATGGTTTTGGGTTGCTGGCCATATTACATTAACGTTGATTCTAATACCGGCGCCATTGTTGATGATATCTGGCTGACCACATCGAGGTTTCATCATCATATTCACCGTCTCGGCGTCTAGGCCTCCAGTGACATTTAAACCATATCTCCTTTGGTATTTTTTGATTGCAGACTCCAATGAGTCATCAAACTCATCGTCCTTCGTATGGTTCTTGTTGTTGCCTTCGTTGTTTACTTGAATATTGTGGTTCAAGTAACCAAATTTCTCAAGGTAGAGTTTGAGATCCTTGAGACCTTTCACTGTTTGACCTTTCTGGCTTCCATGGAGATCCTGGATGAACCCAAATGGATTCTTAACAGGGTTTGATTGAATTGAGGGTATCAGCAATACAAGAAAACTGAGAAATGGAAGAACCAGCAGCTTAGAGGATGCAGACATTGATGGAGGTTATTATCTGCTTCACTTAAATGCTTGTGCTGTTTAAATCTTCAATCTTTTATTTCTGAAAAGGTAACAATATTGTAGAATTCAAGTTACTTAATTAATCCGTTTTTATTTGATACCCTCAATTTCCTGGATGAACTCAAATGGATTCTTCTTAACAAGGTAACAATATTTTAGATTTGAGGTTATCCTTTTTTTTTCTATTTTTCTTGTTCTTCTTTTTCTGCAGTTCTAATTTCCTCTTTTAATTGGAAGGAAATAACCAAAAATAGACATTTTTCAGTTTTTCTCTTCCTACGTTTCAAGGAAGATTAACATAATTCGGATATATATGGTCTTCCATAAGTCATATAATGATATACATAATTATATTTTTCGGTGAATGAATATATACATTATTATATTAGAACATATCTATCTATCCTATATCTGTATATCTATATATCTATATCTATACTATATATAAAAAGTGGGCAGCATTTGTTTTCGATGCAAGTTTTGGGGAATGAATCTGTTCTTCATGCGATAAAAGAATGCCCTTGTGTAGTTAAGGTATGGTCACATGTATGGAATTTTTTCATCAATGATGAGACCTTTGTGCAGAATGAGGTTCAGTGTGTGGATGATTTGGATTCTAGTCAATTGGCAGATTGGACAAGGCTGGGATTAATTACTGCCTGGGCTGTGTGGAGTGCTAGGAACAAAGAGTTGTATGAAGAGGTTACGATGAGACCTATTGATACAGCCATTTTTGCCTTCTCGTATCTCAAAGAATTTGGAAGATCTACCTTGGCTGCCTCTATTGTGCCACCAAAGGAGAAACCACGATGGTCACCATCCATTGATGCCACGATCAAAATCAATTTTGATGGTGCGGTGAGTGTTGGAGGGGGATTTAGTGGTTATGGTATTGTTGCTCGGGACTCGGCTGGCCAAGTTTTGGGTGCATGTGCTGGAAGAATTCCCTATGTGGCTGATGCATTTGTGGCCGAAAGTTTTGCTGCTGTGCGAGCTTTGAGCTGGGCGAGAGAAATGGGCTTTGGAGGGATTATTGTGGAGGGTGATGCACTTAGCATTATTCGAAAACTTAACTCGCCTAATCTGGATTTCTCACCAGTGGGAGCTTATATTGAGGAAGCAAAGAGTTTAAGTGTTCTATTTCGGAGGTGTTGCTTTCAGTATATTAATCGTAACGGCAATTTAGTTGCCCATGTACTAGCTCAACATAGTCTATCATTAGGTGAAGAGATCGTATGGGTAGATGATGTACCTTCTTGACTACTTAATCCTTTACAAACTGATTGTATTTTTTCTTCTACTTAATGAAAGAGCTGGTTTTTATCAAAAAAAAAAACAATGATACCCTTATTTTTATAAAAATATTTCTAAAATATCATTATTTAAAATTAGATTTTATTTTTAAGTTGGACTTGAATCTTAATATATGTTAAAAGTTATTTTTATTATTTGTATAAATTCAGGGGTCTTTTTCTCATTAAACCATTTAAAAAGAAGTATTAAATTTAGGGGTTCGCTTTAGAGTCAATCAAATCAACCAATTTCTTGTTAAGTTTTAGCTGGAAAAAAAAAGAGATTTTGGAGCTAAAACAATATGTTAGTGATCCTATAGTTTTACTTGTGTTGTCTTTGTGTGTGGTTATCAAAATTTCATAGTGAGATTATCACAATTTCATAGTATGGATATCGAATTTTCATATTGTGGTTTGGGGAGAGGTTATCAAAATTTCATAGGTAGTTTATCAAAATTTAATTGGGTGTGGTTGTCAAAATTTCATAAGCGAGGTTAACAAAATTGCAGAGTGTGCTTATCAAATTTTATAGTGAGATTATCAAATTTCATAGTGTAGTTATCAAATTTTCATAGGAAGGTTACCAAAATTTCACAATGTGGTTATAAAATTTTCATAGTGAGATTAACAAAATTTCATAGAGAGGTTATCGAAATTTGATAGGCAGATTATCGAAATTTTGATTACCTCGATTATGAAATTTCATACCTTAGAGAACTAATAGTTATCAAAATTTTATAATGTGGTATTTCAGAGGAAGGTTTTTGAAAATATTTCTAAAACACCATTACTTAATATTGAGCTTAAATCTTACTAATATGTGTAAAATGTTATTTTTAACATTTTTAATATAAATTATTTAGGTTTTAATTGCAAGAATTCTTGAAATATATCTAGAAGAGGTATTTTAAGGAGTTTGCTTTTGGATTAATCGAATTAATAAAAAAAAATTTTGTTGAGTTTTAACCGAAAGAAAGTGGATTGTTGAGCTAGAAGAGTAAGTTAGTGGCCTGACTTGTCAACGATAATGTTAGGATTTTGACTCAAAACCTAGTTAGATTTTGATTGGGATTTTTTAGGCCTATTGCTTGGTGGAAAAAAGAGTTGTTAAACCAGAATCCTAATGGGAAAGGGATTCTTGGAGGCTAAGTTTATGCTAGTATAAATAGAGAGTTTCTCTATTGGTTTTGTATGCTTGGTGAAAAGATGTAGTCTAAGGGTTAGATTTGGGTGGAGGCACCCCATAGGACAAAAGGATGGTCCTTATGGGTGTGTGTGTGATTGTTTGGTTTGGTAGATGTGATGATTGGTTTGTAGAGACCGAGCGAGAGTGCTCAAGATTGTTTGGGTTTGGTTTAGGATTCATTGTTAGATTGGATTGAGAGATTGAGTGAGAGTTATTGATAATTATGTGTTGATATAATTTTCTATAACTAGTGGATTTCTCTTCTTTTCCATGGACGTAGGCAAGTTAAGTGTCGAACCACGTATGTCACGCCCCGACCAGGAAGTCGAGCACGGACAACCACCGCGTTACCTCAAAACACGCGCCGGCCGGTCACCTACACCAAGGCTCCACGAAGCGTCAATACCAGGTAAAAATACTGAAAACTTGAACTGAGTATAAATCTGAAATACTGAAGTTTGCAAATCAGAGTAAAACCAGAAACATTAAAAACAAATACGGTAGTAAGAATATTGCGACATTTAGAACCGAAACCATAAGTCAATAGAGAAAACCAAAAATCGAATTAAGACAAAAACGAGGAACAGGAGATAGCAAGAGCAAAGACAACTGCCAATGGGACCCATCATGTAGTGAGAAGTACCTCTAACTGGAGGGATCACAGCCTACGCCACCGACTCAAACGTCAAAGGAAACGCTGATCCTAGCTACCCTGAAAGCACAACAAGAATTTAAGGGGTGAGTACACGAATGTACTCAGTGAGTGAACCACCCTCAAAAGAGGATCCGAGAGGGTGGGGTGCACTCACAACCAAAACAGTTCATAAAACAACAATTATAAAATCCAGATCGTCAATCAAAAACGAGTACATAAAATCATTTATCGTTTCATGAAACAAATGGGCTGCCATTAAAACCTATCCAGAGTGACCTTGGCCCGAGTCAACCTCCGGAACCGTCAGGGGCATTTTCACCATCATCGAATAATCAGTAAAAATATAGTTTATCTTATTTTTCCAAACAAGCCCGTCCCCCTGATGTTAGGTTGGGTCCGGTACTGCGTAGTGGCCGCAGCACACCCAATTTAGCTCTCCCATGCACACGCCGAACCGGTAAATAAATATGGCGTGTCGGGCTTGGAGCGACGAACCATTTGGATCCAAACTCAACTCATGGTTCGCCAATCAAGTCTAACTACTAGCTAGTAAACCACCCAATCAGCCACACGTACTCCCTGGACTGCGTCCAGTCCACGAGTCCCCGTGTGCTTACAAACCATTCAAAACCCTTTTCAATGATCGCTAATGCACCCAAAATAATTTATTAAAATATTTTATTAAGCATTTAAATAAAATCAGTAATAAAACATTTTATAAAGCATTTAAATAAAAAACAGTAATAAAACATTTTCCTCAACGGGTTCTCCGTTGAAGACAGCCCACTCACAGTTCAGGGGACTCGTACACCCCCAAAGTCAGTCCAAGGTGAGCTTAATTGGTGTCTCGATCAGCGCCTCTGTCGTCTGATTGAGAAGTGCACCAACACAAGAAAACCATTAAAACCAAAACCATAGATCAAAGTAAAATCAAGATAATCAATCAAAATCAGGATAATATAAACCAAATCAGTCCAATAATATAGAATAAAATCAGAAGACACACATAACCCAGACCCACGGTCTAATATCGAGGAATTTAACACGTCTAAGTATGTCCCACAGGATTCTAATACGAGTTTCAGACTCCAAATACACTTCCTAAAGCTTATTTGATCATATCTACCCTGTAGGGGCAAAACTGTAATTTTTCATGATAGGGTAAAATCATAATTTTACCAATCAGGGGCATAATCGTCAATTAGAATACTCATATTCGAAATCTACACACTTTAATTCAAAGTACAAGGTTAAAAGGGTAAAACTGTAAATTTAACCTTCTAAGGGTAAAACGGTAACTTACTCATTCTTAGGGTAAAACAGTAATTTTATGCCTTTACAGATACAACGTACATATTCGTAAATCCTTACATGACCGAAGGGGTCAAATTCTTTGAATCCCTTTTCTAGGGGTAAAGTTGTAATTTTACACATTTGAGGGTAAAATGGTCATTTGGACTTATCGTAGGTTCCTCAACGTACATGCGTATTTATTAATGTAAACTACATAGTCAAATTCTCTCATTTCTACCCTTAGGGGTACTTTGGTAAATTTGATTACTAAGGGGCATAATGGTAATTTTTATCGATCAAGAGTAGCACAGTAATTTTACACAAAAGAGTCAATACTGTAACTTTCCAATCCCAAAGGTGTGATCTTGACAGCTAATTACTAGCATCGCCCTAACAAGGGTAAAATCGTAAATTTACATATCAAGGGTAATTCTGTAATTTTATCCACTTAGAATACGATGGTATTGCTTACGTATTATAGTTATTGATAATAGTCGGTTGGATTCGAAATCGCGGCTCTACAAGTTAAATTTATCCACTTATAATACATAAGGGCAATATGGTCATTTTTTTTACTTCTAGGGGTAAAGTAGTCTTTCTACCGCTTATCGATAATTTCAATACTTTATCCGCTTCATTCCACAATATAAATATGGTTGAATTATTTGAATTCCACTTTAAAGGGTAAATTTCGTAATTTAACATTTTAAGGGTGATTTAGTAATTTTACCTGTTCAAGGGTAAAATTATAACTTCACTTACCAATTATTTCAAAATTTTCTTATTTTCCTTTTTCCCTTTCTTTTTCTTTTCTTTATCTCAAATTGGGCCTAAGTCCCCCTTTTTATTTTTTTCCTTTCTTTCTTCCTTGTTGGGCCAAAGCCCACTTCTTCCTTTTTCCTTTCTTATTCTTTTTTATTTCATTTTTTTTTGTTTGGGCCAAGGCCTAGCGCTGGCCCACAGCTGGCCTGGCGAGCCTGGGCCAGCTCAGGCCCGCGCGCCTGGCCAGCGTTGGGTCATGCCTGGCCTGGCCCAAGCGGCCTTTTTTTTTCTTTCTTTTCTTCTTCTTCTTCCACCTCTTCTTCCTATAGCCGGAAACTCACCGGAATCTGGAATTTTCCAGATTCCGACAGCCCCAAACATACTTATTTTGAATATTTTCCACCATATTTCATTATTATTAACAACAAAACACACTCTCCTTCTAAATTCAAGCATTACACAAGCTTCCATATATCAAATTAATCAAGAAATTTATCAATTTCCTTCACCAAATTTAAACTTAACTTACCCAAACCATGAACTTTCTTCTTTCTCCAAATTCAAGGTTCCAAGCTTCACCAATGCTAATTTCCAACCTCCAAAACATAAACAAATTAAAATCCATCTTCATAACAACTCTCAAATATGAAGATTTTTCCATAAAAGAAAATATATTCAATTACCTCTCTTGAATTTGGATTGACCCCAAATAACCATTGAAATTCGAAAATAAAAGCTAGATTGGAGAGAGTTTGAAAAGAGGAAGAACATGTGATAATTGCATGTAGGTTTTCTTTTAAATTGAGGAAGGAATTGTAGAGAGAGAAAGAGAGAGCTTTGGTGAGAGAGAATAGAACATTACAGAAAACGTTCAAGAAGAAGGGAGGTGAGTTCTTTTATTTCAAAGTACATGGCTAAATTGTACTCTAGTCCTCATGCCTTTGTAAAGTTTCTCAATTTGGTCCCAAGACTTTTCTTTTACTTTAAATTGATCCTTACTTCCTCTCCCCTTTTACTTCTTAGGTTTAATTTCTAAACTAAAAAAATATTGTATGGTATTACAACGTAAATTCTTTTGTCTTGTGTGAATGATTTATTGTTTTAGTTGCTTCCGCTTGCATGATTAATTTTTAGATTATACTTTGGGATATTCGGGTTACAAATAACAGCCATTAGTTCACACTTGGTAAAATAATGGAAATCAATATTAATTAATAACCTGCAGTGATATTCCAGTCAATAAGCTTATTAGAGGATAAATTAAGAATCATTAACTGCTCAAAAGACTCAAAACAGGATTGAGATTATGGCGTTTCAAGGCAGATGGCGACATCGTGGAAAAGGGTATGATTTCCAGAAATACGACTACCATGACGGAGGTGGACATCAAAGAAATTATGATAGTTGGCTTGTTCAATGGAGAGCCAAACTGCATTCGGTTTGTGTGAATAATCTGAGTTGTAAGGTGAATAACAGAGCACTGTTGGATGCTTTTTCTGACTATGAGAAAGTTGCTGATGTGTATATTCACCGTCCGAATGATGAGAAAAGAAGGAAAGGTCCTGTTACTTTCGGTTTTGTTCGGTATTGGAGAGAATATGAAGCAACAGCTGCATTTGTTGGGGCCAACAATCGCTTTTTGGAAGGAAGCAGGATCAGAACCTCCAAAGTGATACCAACGAGAAGCAACATATCAATGCCAAGGCAAGAGGGGAAGAACGATCCGCACAAGAAAGAGAACAAAGTGGAGTTTAGAGAAGCAAGAGTGGATGGCAGAACTTTTAGAGATGTAACTGCTTCAACAACGCTTGAGGTCAGAAGAAATCATCAACTGGCGGAGAAAAAATTGAATAAGGAAACAGAAGCACTATCGTCCATAGGGGAGAGGAGGAGAGATCACAGGTCTTTAATGTTGGAAGAGGTTGTGGAGACTTCTCATGTTTTAAAAGATGAGGAGATTGATGAATTAAATGAGGTTTCTTCATCTAGCTCAAGTTCTAATCATAACTTCTCAATGAAGAAGGTTGATTATGTTGATTTGAATTTTGATTTACCTCCTGAGGACAGGATTAGCTTCAAAGGATCGTGATTTGAAAACTAAATGAAAATGTCTCATTGGAAGTTGTTAAGGAAACTGTTAAAGCGTTGAATATTAAAGCTCAGGCCATTCCATTATCCAATATCAAGGTGGTGCTATTGTTTGAGGATATGGCAGAGATGGAGTCTTTTCTTAACCACCCGGGTGAACTTATGGAGATTTGCTGCAGTCAATTTGTGGCGTGGGAATCATCTAGGATTGATAGGGAGTATCAAGTTTCGATTAAGTTAGAGGAAGTGCCATTGTTTCTATGGCATTATAATTTTTTCTTGGAGATATGTCGTAGATGGGGTTTTGTTGCTAAATTCGCTGAATGCACAAAAGCTAAAGCATCACTTGAGGTGGCTTGGGTGCTAGTGGAATCTCAGAGTTTGGTGTCGTTTCCAGCTATGGTTGTAGGAGAATGGAAAAGATTCATGTTTGTGATAAAAGTCTCGTGGATTCAAATTTTTCCGAAGAACTAAGGCCATCGGGATACTCTTCCGGCAATGTTAATGGATTAAGCGATGACTGTTCGAGCTCAGCAAAGATAACCGATGGACCGCAGCTGTCATTGGGATCTTCCAAGTTAGTTAATGATGTGTCGGTTGATATTGTCCATGATACGTTGGTCATAGTTGAGCATGAGAATATTTCCAAGGGACGTGCGGCTCTTACCTTGGAAGAAGAGCAAATGGGCGACGGGGGTTTCATTGTTGAAAATAGTTATTATATGGGAATAATAATTTGAATTTTTCTAACAGCCAAATAGTGGTTAGAGAGACTAATCCTAATGGGCTTTCCATTGAGAATGGCCCTGGTGATATGTTTTCTGACCCCATTGTTTGTTGTAAAATGGGCCAGGATGGAGTTGAAGGTGGATATGTCTCTATGGCCAGTGCCCATAGTCAGGCCTATCAAAATGATAATAGAGAATTGGTGTGTTATGGTGAAGTTGGGCCGTTGGTTCATGACAAAACCCTTGCGGTAAAAATTGCAGGCAGAAGAAATTATTAATGGAAATTTTCAAAGAGCAGGGGGAGATAAGATCCACTTTATCTGGGATTTCGGTATCAGATAGCAATATAGAGAGAAGAAATAAAATCATTCTCAAAGAGGCCGAAGCAATTTGGGAGGTAAGTTTGGCTCTATGGGTGGCTTTTGAAAAGAACAAGGAAGAAGTTATTTGTGCTTTAGTTGCGCAAGAAGAGAATAATGATGGGTAGATCAGAAGGGCTTGTGCAGTTTGTATTGTGTTGTTTTCTCTACTTTTATGAAACTCTTATCATGGAGTGTTAGAGGGCTTGGAAGGAAGGAGAAGAAGCGAGCGGTCAGAAGTCTTATTTGTAAAGAAAAAATTGATATGATATTCATACAGGAGTAAAGATTGAGAATGGAAACAAGAGATTGCTAAAATTGATTTGGGGTAAAGGGGCTGTTTGTGGAGAGTTTGCAGCATCGAATGGTGCTTCAGGGGGCCTCATCACAATCTGGAAAGAGGATTTTTTTCACTTTAGAGGAATCTGTCATTAAAAGCAGATTTGTTCTTTGTGTGAGAACTCCATCACTTAGCAAAAACAGATATTTCATGTTGTTTATAGATGATCTTTCGAGGTTTGCTTGGGTATTTTTTATGAAGCAGAGATCAGAAGCTGCTGGTATATTCAGAAACTTTAAAATCTAGATAGAAACTCAGAGTGAATGCAAGATTAAAGTCTTGAGAAGTGACAATGGAACTGAGTACACTTCTGAAAGCTTTGAAGAGTTTCTGAAAGCTACTCGAGTAGAACATCAGCTTACAGTGACATATACACCACAGCAAAATGGTGTTTCTGAAAGAAAAAACAGAACAGGTATGGAGATGGCAAGGTGCCTGTTGTTTGAGAAGCAAATGCCAAAGAAATTTTGGGCAGAAGCTGTTAACACAGTTGTTTATCTACAAAACAAGCTTTTAACAAAGGCAATTGCAAACAAGACACCATATGAAGCATGGTATGAAAAGAAGCCATCTGTTTCTCATTTGAAAGTCTTTGGGAGTATCTGCTATGTGTGGATTCCAGAAGCAAAGAGAGGCAAGTTGGATGAAAAAGCTGAAGTTTGTATCTTTATGGGGTACAGTTTTAATGTGAAAGGGTACAGAGTGTTTAATCCCAAGACAAACAAGATTGCAGTAAGTAGAGATATTACTTTCAAAGAATCTGCATTGTGGAATTGGGAGAAAAGTGAAGCTGAGGTTTACATGTAGTTCTTCCTTCCAATGTGCAACAACAAGCAAAACCGGATCAATTTGATGATGAAAATGTTGATGATCCAGCTGTTAGAGGAACAAGATCACTTGATGAGATCTACAACAGATGTTCAGTTGCTGTTTTGGAGCCAAATTCTTTTTACAGAGGCTTCAAAATCTCAAAAGTGGGTTGCTGCGATGGAAGAAGAGATGGGAATGATAGAGAAGAACCATACTTGGGAGCTTGTACAAAGGCCTCAAGAGAAAAATGTGATTGGTGTAAAGTGGATTTTCAAGACAAAGTTGAATCCTGATGGTAGTGTGAACAGACACAAGGCAAGGCTTGTTGTGAAAGGCTATGCACAATCATATGGCATAGACTACACTGAAACTTTTGTGCCAGTTGCTAGGTTGGATACCATAAGACTCTTCCTTGCAATGGCAGCTCAAAATCAGTGGAGAATTCATCAAATGGATGTCAAGTCAGCCTTCCTAAATGGTAATCTTCAGGAGGAGATTTATGTTGAGCAGCCTAAAGGTTCCTTAGTCAAGGGTAGTGAAAAGAAAGTTTATCTCTTGAAGAAAGCTCTATATGGCTTGAAACAGGCTCCCCGAGCCTGGTATGAGAGAATTGATTCCTACTTGATTGAGATTGGCTTTTGCAAAAGTCCACATGAGCCAACATTGTATGTGAAAAGAGATAGTAAGGGAATTTTAATACTTTCTCTTTATGTTGATGATTTACTGGTATGTGGCAGCAGTTCTGTACTTGTGGAGAAATTTGAAGGAGAAATGGAGAAAGTCTTTGGGATGTCTGATCTTGGAGAGATGAGTTATTTCCTAGGTATGGAGGTTACACAAAACCAGCAAGGAATCTTCATTGGCCAGCAGAAATTTGCCAAGGAGATCCTGATGAAATTCCAAATGGAGAATTGTAAGTCTGTTACTACTCCATTAAATCCTGGTGAGAAATTTTTTAAAGTTTATGATTCTGGTTTAGCAAATGCAACAGTTCTTAGAAGTATGATTGGTTGTTTGATGTACTTGTCTGCTACAAGGCCTGATATTATGTTTTCAGTTATCTTATTATCAAGATTCATGCATGAACCTACTGAGAATCACCTTAGAGCTGCTAAGAGAATATTGAGATATGTGAA
The DNA here is from genome assembly GCA_001974825.2 of Corchorus olitorius. Classification (NCBI taxonomy): domain Eukaryota; kingdom Viridiplantae; phylum Streptophyta; class Magnoliopsida; order Malvales; family Malvaceae; genus Corchorus; species Corchorus olitorius. The sequence goes on from AWUE01014424.1 coordinate 28,169, forward strand.
AGGAAGTCTTAGCTTTGGAGTGATGTTCTCTAAGGTTGACAAAGCTGAATTTGTAGGTTTTTCTGATAGTGATTGGGCAGGCAGTACTGAGGATATGAAAAGCACATCTAGGTATGCTTTTACACTTGGTTCAGGTATCTTTTCATGGAAATCAAAGAAGCAGGAAACTGTGGCATAGTCCACTACTGAGGCAGAATACATTGCTGCATCAGAGGCAGTAAACCAAGCTGTTTGGATGAAGAGGCTTTGTGCAGATATCAAGCTAAATGTGGCAAAGAATCCAGTGAAGATAAATGTGGACAACCAGTCAGCCATTGCAATAGCCAAGAATCCAGTTTTTCACAGCAGGACCAAGCATATAAAAATCAAGTTTCATTATGTTCGATAGATGGAACATGAAGGAGAAGTGAGTCTGCAACATTGTCCAAGTGAAGAGCAGTTAGCAGACATCTTCACCAAGCCATTGTCCAAGAACAGATTTGAAGCTATGAGACTTAAGCTTAATGTTTGCAGCAAACCATCCAAGGAGGAGTGATAGATTTGAATGTGTTTGCTAGCTAGTTTTAAGTTAATGGATGTTATGATTATGCTATGTTTATGCCAAAACAATGTGATAGGTGCAGGTTTTACTTTTGCAGTCTTGAATGTATTGAGGTTGTGCATGCTTGACACCTGTCTTTGTTTATTTTAATATTATGACTATTAATGCAAAAATGCAGAGCATTGGGACAGTGTGAAGTCTCTGCTCTTTTCTCTTCCATTTTTCAGATTTTCTCTTGATGTTTTTTGGCTTTTTTTATTGTTCTTTTACTTGAACTCTCTTATGATAATTTCCTTATTTTCCTTCTTCATATTGTTCTTAGATTTTCCTTTATCTAAACACAACACATCCCTTAGCAACCATGACTATGAAAATGAGAAATTTCCATTTTCTTTCATCAGCTTTCTTCATGGTCATCAGCTACGCCATGATTGCGAGAAATCTCAGCACAGACCAAATTGCACTTCTTGGATTTAGAGATGCATTAATATCTGATCCTCAAAACATGTTGGCCAACAACTGGACCAGCAATACCTCTGTTTGCGGAAGACTCGAAACACTAACTCTCCGATGCTTGGCGTGTCTTGCTCCGCCAAGCATCGGAGAGTCAGTGCTTTGAATTTTCCCAACATGGATCTGATGGAAACGCTCCCCCCACAGCTGGGAAATCTGTCATTTCTTGTCTCTCTTAATTTGAGTGGCAACAGTTTCCATGGCCATCTCCCTAATGAATTGGGGCAGCTGAGTCGGTTGAAGCTCATCGTTTTAAGCTTCAATTTCCTCACTGGAGATATTACATCATGGTTTGGGATGAGATTAGATAGAATTGTGAACTTGAGTCTTAAAAAAAAATATCACAGGTACAAAATCCCTCCATCACTAGGTAACATGTCCAACTTGGAGACCCTAGACTTAAACTTCGATATGATTGAGGGACACATTCCAATCGAGATAAGTAATCTTCTGAATCTAAGGATACTTCGTCTAGGACATAACCAACTTTCAGGCTCCATACCTCCAGCCATTTATAACATTTTCTCCCTACAAAAGATTTCACTTGCATACATCACTAGGTACATTTTCTAAATACCTTCGTTTAGCAGGTAGTTTGCCCGAAGGTATTTGTCGCCATTGTTGTGCCAAAATCTCTCTGGGCAAACGCACGGACGCGGAGAGGGGTGTGCCAGTCAATTTACTCAAATTGACAAAGGAATTAATGCGAGTTTAGAGAGCTTGAAATAAGATTGGATCAGACGATTGTATTTGTGAGATCTGGTTGTAAGTCACACCGAAGTGTCTAATACATGCAACCCAGAATTCTGCTAGAGCGTAATCAGGTTTAACAAGTTTGAACAAAATAACAATGGATTGTTATTGCAAATGAGAAAATTACAAGAGAGGATTGTTAAAACAAGAGTCTTAAAAGGAGTAGACAAGAGTCTAAGAAAACAAAAACAAAACAATAACTTGCAAGAGCAAGGAAAAAAGAGGAATGTAGTGAGCGTAGAGCTTGAAGTGTTATGTTGTTTGCGCAGGGCAGGTTGTTGGTCCGGAGATCTTTTCAACGTTGGAGGTATGTCTGCTTATATAGCCAAGGCTTCCGACAAAATCCTTTCCATCAAGAGATTGTGATTGTCTTCAATCTTCATAAGGGAATCCTCAATACCACTCTAGATCCAAAAAATTAGGAAATTATGATCAATCAATTGATACACACGTAATTTACTTGTGAGTGTTATCAAGAATTTTCCACGATTTTAATTCGCCTTCATACGCCACCTATCATGGTGTTAACATAGAAGTTTAAAATGCCAATTTTGGTGAGGTGCATTATTGCTCGACCTCCAATTTGCCCGTGATGATTATTACCGCAATTAAGTTTCGAGGCTACTACACTCTTGGCAAAATTCTCATCTCAACAAACATTGGTTTAGTCGAAGGCTTAACCCGAAGCAAGTATATAAAACCATCAAGGCTGTGAGGCAAAATTCAATGGCTCTTCCTTTTGCTCGTATGGCTTTTTCACAGCCAAAAACTCTTCTCCAGTTTTCCAAATTAATCAAACCAATAATAAAAATAAATAGAACGGTACTTGGCTAACAAAAACCAAAAGCCTAATTAATATAAATCACTACTTGGTCTTTTCTCACGACCACTATGTGGCCGTTTTTCATGACCACTATGTGGTCGAATCTCATGACCACCATGTGGTCAAATCTCACGACCACTATGTGGCCGTTTCTCATGACCACTATGTGGCCGTTTCTCACGACCACCATGTAGTCAAATCTCACGACCACTATGTGGCCGTTTCTCACGACCACCATGTGGTCAAATCTCACGACCACTATGTGGCCATGTGATTTTGCTCCAATTTAATTAATCAAGTAAATATTAATTACTTAATTATGTGGGCTTAAAATTATTTTTGGTGTGTGGTCGTTTTGAACGACCTCCATGTGGTCTTTTTGAAATTCTCTAGTATGGCAAGATTGAAAACCCAACATGGCTTTTATCGCAGCCACCTTGTATTACTCAAATTACCAACGCCACCAAACTAAATTTTGATCAACATTAATGTAAATTTAATTTTAATTAAATTTACAATAAATCTTCCAAGCAATTTTCAAGGGTGATTAGGGTTTTGGGACTAGGTTAATTTGCCACAATCACTTAATTACCCAAATTGTAAATTAGGGTATAAACATTGCCCCCCTATTTCAGTAGGTATGGAGCGTAGCAAAATTACTAGATGAAATATAACGAGATAAAAGAAAGATTTGTAGTTTTATTTCAATTGGTGGCTTTCAGTTTTGCCAATAACGAAGAAATTACATTGCAAGTGGCCAATACTTTTTTTTTGGTAACTGCAAGTGGCCAATACTAAACCAAGGCCAACGTTGAAAACCCTAGTTAATTTGGCCAAAATATTTAATTAAGGCCAAAATTTATACCAACCATTTTGGTTGCCACTAAAAAAAATCCCTTTGGCCTCAAAGCTTGATTACCGTATGGCCAAATTGATTTTCTCTTTCCATTAATTTGGCCATTGGCCAATTCAGCCGAATTAATTAAAGTAGCCGAATTGGCCTAAAATAAAGTCACCATCACCATTGTCCTTAATTTTTATGGTGGTGGTGATTTTCTTTTCTATATGGCCATCGCCTAAAAGTCAATTAGAGTCATGGCCTTTTTTTTAAAAAAAAATAAAAGCCACATTTGTAATTGGGGTGGCTTCATCCACTAAGTTTTATATGAACTTGGTAAAAACAAATGCCTTAGCACCATTTTCCTTGCCCCCCGGGCGTTGCTTGTAATCTCTTAATTATTTCTCTGAAGCCTTTCTTCTCTTTGAGTATGCTGAGCCTCAAGCTTTTGCTCTAGATCTGTTTTTAGATCATGTACCATGGCTTGAAGACCAGCCATTGTTTTTAGATCATGCATCATGGCCTGATTAGCTGCATGATCTATTTTTAGATCTTGCATCATGGCTTGGAGGTTAGTCATAATTGCATACATTTGTTGAGCTTCTGGAAGGTTGGCATGCTCTATGTTAGTTTCAATTACCATGAATTGTCCAAGTGCAATTGAACACTCAGATTTTTCATCGAAATCATTAGCTTGCATAATCCGTTTTCACTTACTTTACCATCTTCACTTGCATCCACACTATTAATGACGACATCAACTTCCTTTATGGCATTAATAATGCCATCATCGTCAGTATTAGTGGCATTATCATCATGTTTGGAGAGAATAATGACCTTGGCATTATCTTCTTTGCCCCCCGAGTATTTATCATTTCCATGAGGCAATTGAATTGCGTCTTCATTGTTCCCATCTTGGAATGGCTCATCAAGATCCACTCTTTTATCAACTTTGGTGACAGAGATGCATGGTAAAGTAAGAGAATTGCAAGGGAAATCAGCCGTGAATTGGCCAAATGCTATAGAACATTCTGATTTTTCATTGAAATCATCTGCTTGCGTTGTTTTGTCTTCACTTATGGTATCAACATCATCATTGATACTTGACCCATCATTTGTGTCATCATCAATCTTGGCATTTTTCTGGTTAGAAAGACCAAGAGACTCATTTTGGACTTCATTTAGAACAATCACCACGTTGCCCAAAGCATTAGATCTAGCTTGAAGTTCGACTTCTCTCTTTTCAATCATTGTTGTTCGTGCATCAAGCTTGACTTGTTCCACGCGAGAAAAATTACATCTTTGAAATGTGGGGTTTAAGTTTTCCACTTCTTCATCTCTCTCCATCTCCTTCCTGGCTTTGGCCCTTTTCCGAAGTACTCTCCGTCTCCATGTCTTTCTATTGCGTTGCAAATGTGGATTTGGAAATTTGGGATGCTCCACTCTTTGCCAAGTTCCTATTGGAGCTCCATAAGCCGTCGAACAACATGGCTTTGATGTGGTTGAACTTTTTTATTGATAGCCTTGGCTTTAAACTCATCTTTTCTTTCTCCAAGCCATGACCTCAATTCTCCCCTTGACCACATGGATCTTGGCTTTGCGGGGAACTTAATAGGCTTTTTAAGCACATGTGGATCTGATGGGGCCATCTTGGAAGTTGAGGGGGCCATAGGGTGTGGTGTTGGTTGTTTCGGCCTAGGGTTTGCAAAATAAGCTCCCCTAGCCGATCTACGTGCCACTTGATCCCTTGGCTTTTCATTTGTGTTTTGATGCATCGACCCTCTTCGGTCATGATCAAAGTTAAGCCTCCGAGGTACATTCTTCCTTGGTGGAAGATCTATAGCACGCAAAATTTCATGCTTTGCTGTGGGTGGTGTCAATTCCAATTTTCTCCTGGGAGCCATACTCAACGCCACTGATCTTGGTATTGGCCTGTCAAATTGATTTTTTAAAGGTTTACATGATCATACCTTAATGTCATGGGTTTCATCTTGTCGTCAGCCTTACGACCAAGATCTGTTGATTCCTTCTTCAATGGAGCCACTTGTACTTCCACAATGGCTTCTTTTGGAACAAGAACGAGGCCATCTGGGACCTGAGAAACGCCATTGATAGCAAGCATGGCATCAAGTGGGGTTGGCATCTCCCTCTGGGCTTGTTGAACTTGCCCCCCGAGCGTTGCTACCATCCCCAAGATGGCTTCATGAAGTTGTTTAAAGCCATTCTCATTTTGGGTTAGTAGGGCTCTTTGTTCCTGGATCATTTCTTGAAATCTAGCATCCATCTTATTCATCATGTCTTCAAAGATGCTAGCAAAGTCACCGAAAGCCATGGCATGACCCTGATAAGAGTTGCCACCAACCTCGTCGTCGTTTCCATTGTCACTTACATGTCCTCGTAAGGACACGTTGTGAGCAGAGTCATAGCAATTGCAATAAAGTAAAAAACTTGTAAATAAAGATGAAAGGTAGGAAAGGAGAGCATGAAAGAAAACCATGATGCGACATGGCATGAGAATTGAAATTAAAACAAAGGCAGTAAAAGTAAACTTGCAAAAGAGGTTAGCGCCCGGTGTCCTTTGGAGGAGCCGTAGCAACCGAAATAACAAAATTTAAAGGTTGGATTGCCAACTTGTGAATAACCTGAAAAAGACGCCGGAGTGAGAAGTCTCTCTTGTGTCCCACTGGGCGTGCCAAAAAGAGATGTTGCGCCAAAATCTCTCTGGGCAAACGCACAGATCGCGGAGAGAGGCGTGCCAGTCAATTTAGTCAAATTGACAAAGGAATTAATGCAAGCTTAAAGAGCTTGAAATAAGATTGGATCAGACGATTGTATTTGTGAGATCTGGTTGTAAGTCACACCGAAGTGTCTAATACATGCAACCCAGACTTCTGCTAGAGCGTAATCAGGTTTAACAAGTTTGAACAAAATAACAATGGATTGTTATTGCAAATGAGAAAGTTACAAGAGAGGATTGTTAAGACAAGAGTCTTAAAAGGAGTAGACAAGAGTCTAAGAAAACAAAAACAAAACAATAACTTGCAAGAGCAAGGAAAAAAAAGGAATGTAGTGAGCGTAGAGCTTGAAGTGTTGTGTTGTTTGCGCAGGGCAGGGCAGGTTGTTGGCCCGGAGATCTTTTCAACGTTGGAGGTATGTCTGCTTATATAGCCAAGGCTTCCGACAAAATCCTTTCCATCAAGAGATTGTGATTGTTTTCAATCTTCATAAGGGAATCCTCAATACCACTCTAGATCCAAAAAATTAGGAAATTATGATCAATCAATTGATACACACGTAATTTACTTGTGAGTGTTATCAAGAATTTTCCACGATTTTAATTTGCCTTCATACGCCACCTATCATGGTGTTAACATAGAAGTTTAAAATGCCAATTCTGGTGAGGCGCATTATTGCTCGTCCTCCAATTTGCTCGTGATGATTATCACCGCAATTAAGTCTCGAGGCTAATACACTCTTGGAAAAATTCTCATCTAAACAAACATTGGTTTAGTCGAAGGCTTAACCCGAAGCAAGTAAATAAAACCATCAAGGCTGTGAGGCAAAATTCAATGGCTCTTCCTTTTGCTCGTATAGCTTTTTCACAGCCAAAAACTCTTCTCCAATTTTCCTAATTAATCAAACCAATAATAAAAATAAATAGAACAGTCTTTGGCTAACAAAAACCAAAAGTCTAATTAATATAAATCACTACTTGGTCTTTTCTCATGACCACTATGTGGCCGTTTCTCATGACCACTATGTGGTCGAATCTCACGACCACCATGTGGTCAAATCTCATGACCACTATGTGGTTGTTTCTCACGACCACCATGTGGCCGTTTCTCACGACCACCATGTGGTCGAATCTCACAACCACTATATGGTCGTTTCTCACGACCACCATGTGGTCAAATCTCACGACCACTATGTGGCCGTGTGATTTTCCTCCAATTTAATTAATCAAGTAAATATTAATTACTTTTTAATTATGTGGGCTTAAAATTATTTTTGGTGTGTGGTCATTTTGAACGACCTCCATATGGTCTTTTTGAAATTCTCTAGTATGGCAAGATTGAAAACCCAACATGCCTTTTATCACAGCCACCTTGTATTACTCAAATTACCAACTCCATCAAACTAAATTTTGATCAACATTAATGTAAATTTAATTAAAATTAAATTTACAATAAATCTTCCAAGCAATTTTCAAGGGTGGTTAGGGTTTTGGGACTAAGTTAATTTGCCACAATTAGTTAATTACACAAATTATAAATTAGGGTATAAACAGTCATCTTCCTACTCTCGAGCAACTTTTGCTGTACTCAAATCAGATTTCGGCTCGAATTCCGTCATGCATGTAATTTAACTAGGCTCAAAAATCTCGATATTGGTAGAAATGGTTTGGAAAATGAGTTTTCCTTTAAAAAAAATTCTTAGGTGTATACAAATTGTTAATTTTGTTCTCATTATCAATTTTTGTTTTCTTGAGCTATAATTATACAAGAGAATTTCCAAATCAAAATCTATACGAGTATACGTATAATATATAGCAACCGAGTAGTGCTTGGATGTAGTTTTAATGATCAATGAAGTCTAAAAGAACGAATTAAAAAGGAAAAATCTAAATCTTATTAATTATTAATTTGATTAATAAACAGAGCAATTAGTTTGTTAATATTACAGTTGATTAAACTCTATGGATAAAATATAATACGTTTAAATAATCTGATTTTTATATCAATACCATTAACAATACTTAATATATTTATGCTCGCAGGTGAGATACTGAGATCCCTTTGGAAATTGGAAATCTTTTGAGTTTGGAGATTCTATCAATATCTTTCAATCAACTGAGTGGGTTCAACATGTCTTCTATGAAAATCCTAATTACACTCTTCAATAATAGTTTATCAGGTATCACCTTATTAACATTTCTTTACCTTTGGGTCTAATTTGGGTGTCCATGGGTCGGCTCAGACTAGGTTTGGACTGGGCCTAAGCTTGATAATTATAGTATTAATTATTGCTCAAGCTCGGTCTAGAGCCTGAAAAACAGATCTATTACTTTGTTCAAGTGTCGTTCCATATTTTTTAAGACATTATCAATGCTCCACAGATCTGTATATATTTAATTTTTTAAAAATAAAAATAATAATTAAAATTTATTTAATTTAAAACATAAATAATCTGATAATAAAATAAATATAAATAAATTTGGATAAAGAAATTGGATTTCAATAGAATTTCTTTATTGTAAATTAAGTTTAAATAAATGTACATATCAATTGTTTGACATTATTATAAATAATAAAATAACTTATATTATTTATATGTAATTCAGGCCAGGTCGATCTGGACCCAATAGCCTAAAACATCAAAATCAAGATCTGGTCTATTTTTTAAAATGGGGCTTCTCTTTTGTCCAAGGCCCGGTATTAGACATTATATATTTGTCCAAACGGACCAAACTCTTTCAAATTTCGGACAGACCTTCGAGTTTGATGTAGCATATCCCAATTTAGTGCATAAGGCCTATTTTGTTGTTAAAGCAAACTGTATATCATTTATTATGGAGTTAGTTTTGAATGGTTCAGCTCAGTTACCTGAGGGTAGAATTGACATGAAGGATGTAGGTTCCATTCTCAAGAATATCAAGAAGAAGTTTTTGGATAATATTGAACAAGAATATAGCTAGTATAAAGTAAGATATGTGCTTACTAAATATAGATTAAGGTTAGTTTAAAGTACCTATATAATGGATCTAGCCTGTAGCATCCTTTTTGAAAAACTCTCAAATAAGGTTTTTTGTTTTTCTTGCAGACTTTAAGTAGGCTGAATTTGTGGCCATCCAAGAGGCTTGCATCATCTTCACAACATCTAATTGGCTTGAGACTGATTCTACCTTTAGTCCATCCCTTGGAAGCTTCACAATTTCTCCGTTCACTTGGATGGCATTAAGCCACAAATTTTTTAGTTGGGAGAGGTTGTCGGTATTTCTAGAAATATCGACAACGTTGCTAATAAGGTTGCTAAGCCCAGTGTTCTTAGAGAGCATAATTTATTGGTTTTCTTACTAGCTTTTTCTTGTTGTGGCTCAACTTGATTGTGCTGCAGTTTTCTGAATATGGTTTTCCCTCCAGTGCCTAAGGCACGTTTTGTGATATTTTGTCATGTTTTTTTTTTTGGCTTGTTTCCTTTGTTTTTTTTTTCTTTTCTGGGTTGGATGTTCAGATATCTAGTAGTTAACCAAACAAATAAGTAAAAGTTTAATATACTTTTTCACCCTTAAATCTTCTACTAATGACCAAATAAGCTCATGAACTTCAATTTTGATCAATTGCACCTGAACCCTTAAATTTGGCCAGATAAACCCATCCTCTATGAGAAAAAGCCACACCAGCCACGTGGCCTGAAAATGACACGTCAATTTAGGGTATATTTTTTAGAAAAGAAAAGAAAATTACAAAAAAATCTGAAGTCATTTTCAGAAATTTTATTTTCATGCCACTAGTCATTTTTTTTTCATTTTCAGAATATTTACCTTAGAATTAGATTGATGTGGCATTTTAAGGCCACGTGGTGCGTGTTGTGGCTTATTCTAATGGTAGAAAAACTTATCTAGCCAAAATTGGATTTTTGGAGGTTTGATTGGTCAAAATTGAAGTTTATAGACTTATTCAATATTTTTCGTATAGTTCAGAGGCCTATATGTAAAGATTCGTAGAAATCTCTTAATTTATAGTTGTGACAACTTTGTTTAGAATATTTGTCTAGTATTGAAAGTCACCTTCCACACTAAATTATCATTAACCTCTATCCATATCAAAAAGGCATTATCAACATCTTCCACACTAAGCTTTCTTGATATGTTGTGATTTTTTGGCCAGAGAGCCTATGACTTTGATGATCTAATTTTTTTATCAACTTTCTATCCTAGAATTTATATTGTTTATATTTTGTCCATAACATGCAGTGGAGCGTAGATCTAGTATAATAATGGATATAGTTAGAGTCATGATCTAGAAGGAAAGTAGCCTCCTAAAAAAATAAGGAAAATGAAGGAAAGTATTAGAAACTGAGAATTTTTTTTTCTTTTTACTTTTCAAATGAAAGAAAAAATATAAGTACTAAAGATTTGTATTTTGTACTAAAGAATAACACTCACCCTCTTTTATTAAGGTTCTGTTTGTTAAATTAAGTACTGAAAATTTAAACACTGAATCTTTATGGCTATTGAATTTAATACTGAATTTTTGATGAAAAAACTGTTTGATAAGTTACTTACAGTGTGTTTGTATTGAGGGACCAGTAAGGGACGGGATGGGATAGGACGGGATGGGAGGTCCTTTTGGTTAATGACCCATGTTTGGATTGGATATTAGATTTGGTCCATGGGTTTTGGAGGACCAATTTTGGTACTTCTTGATCCTTATATTTCCAATTTCCATGGTACTCCAAATTGGAGTACCAGCGGAGAGAGAAAATTGGAGAAAAGCTTTTTTCTTATCAAAAGTCTAAATTACCGTAATCTAATTTATTAAATTACTCCTATTTTCTTTACAAATGTGGTCTGTCCTTTCCTTTACATAGTGAATCCAAACAAGTAATGTTAGATGGTTCTTCCCTTCCATTCCCTCATCAATTTTATCCAATCCAAACCGGGATTGGTCCTTCTCATCCTTTCTTTCAAGAGTCCTTTCTTTCCCATCCTTTCCTGGCCTTTACTGATCCTCCAAAAAAATTATCCAAACACACTGTTAATGTGAGATGTAAGAAAAAAATTTTATTGATATTTTTGTATGAAAATATTTAAAAAAAATACATTGGTAACAATTAAAAAGGAAAAAATTATTGATAAAAGGAAAGAAGATAATATTAATGTTTAAATCTTTCCATAAACAATATTGTTAAATAGAAAAAGTAACCTTAGACCTACTTTTTATTTCAAATACTTTTTCGTTGAAAATTTTAAATTAAGTGATTTTCTAGCATTGATTATCAAACGCATCGAAAAAATTAAAGTATTGAAAAAATTAAAGTATTGAAATTTTTCATTTTCAATGATTTGAAAATTTTCAATGGTTTATCAAATAATGGTACATTTCTTTTTGTGGAGAGCATGGGAAGATTGGATGCCTCCCTTGCAAGGGCGGGACTATTGAACTCACTATGTCGAGTAAAATTCATTTTTTGACGTATGAAGTAAATTTCAATTTCTGATCATTTGAGAAAATTATCTAATTTCAAATTAATTAAAGATAATTTTAATTGATTAATTATACATAAACAATACAAAGTAATTAGTTAAAAATAATATGCTCGCAAAATTCAATTCGACCCCTTAACCCTTTTTCTTGTACGGAAATTTCTTATGATTTTCTTAAGAAAATATAATTGACATGAAAATTATATAATTGAGGTAACTCAAATTTTTGCAAAAACAAATATTAATATTAAATATTCCTTTGACACCATGATCCACATCTTATTGTTTACACATTAATTATACGTCTAACTTAATTATTTTAAAATGTGAACTGTCACTCTAATCCATATAAATCACGGATGCCTTCAATATCATCGGAATCCAAATTCCTCTTCGTAGTGCCAGCTTCAAATGTTGGAAACATAATAGCTTCGGGAACTTGACTGTGACCAAGCCCAAGCAAGTGCCCAATTTCATGCACAGCAACAGATTCCAGGTCGATTTCCGAAGGCCCTGGACTATTATCCCCACTCCAATCTTCGTCTGCATCGAGATGGAAAATTCCCCTAGTTGGTGCAAAGGCATGAGCCAAAGTTCCTTGCGGACCATCAAATCCAGGATCATCGCTGCTTCGTCCTTGTATACCATGGAACCCAATTACAATCTCAGAATCTTCGTCTTCGTCAACTTCCTCAAACGTAAATTGGGAAACTTGAGCCCATTTCTGGAAAGCTCGTGCAACACTAGACCTTAAGTTTTGAGTCCCGGGGACTTTAATATCAGTTAAAAACCGGTACCTTAATTCGGTCTGGGAGTCCGGCCATCTAGGGTTTCCGGGAAAAAATCTATAGCGAGTAACTGTGTGGATAGACTTGCTATGATCATGATGGTTGTGAATTTTAGTGTTGTTGACTATATCTGGCACGCCACATCTTGGTTTCATCATTTGATTCACCGTCTCGGCGTCTAGGCCGCCGGTGACTTTCAGGCGATGCCTACTTTGATAAGTTTTGATTGCAGACTCCAATGCATCATCGAACTCATCGGCCTTTACCTGATCAAGATTCAGGTAGCCATATTTGCTAAGATAGAGTTTGACATCTTGGAGCCCTTTCACAGTTTGGCCCTTGTGGTAACCTTGGAAATTTTGGATGAACCCAAATGGATTCTTAACAGGCTTTGATTGAATCGAGGGGAGCAATAGAAGAGATAAAAGAAAGGTGAGAATTATTGGGAGATTCTTGGAAGAAGCCGCCATTGGAGGATATTGCAGTCTGTTTACACCACTGCTAATCGGTGTGCTTGTGCTATAATATTGTATTAAGTTTTTTTTTTTATTATATATATATAGTAGTTTTGTAATTGTCAAATGACTATTACATTTCCTGTCTCAAAAGGTAACTGTAAAATTTTAGTGACTTGGTCCACTTATAATCCTTTCGATTTTGTTTTCTTTTTTTGTTCTCTTTTTCCTATATTTTTCGTTTGTTAGAAGGAAACAATAAGCGAATAGGGACTTATTTCTCTCCTCCTTTTCTTATTAGGGAACTTATTTCTCTACATTTTTTATTCCCCTAGGAGGGCCATTTGTGTTTACACGTAGAAATGATCACTTCCACTCCACATTTTGGGTTTCCGTTGATAGAAAATGGGATAGTCAACAAGAAATACATTATTTCCCCAGGTCCCAGCGCCTATTTCGAATTTTATGGACGAAAGTACCTTACACGGTTAGTACATGCTCCCTTGGACACGACAGGTTCTTATACTCAAGTTCTACCATGTATGGATTCTTGATTTTTATTACCCATTAGATGATTATACAATACTGTGAGTATAAAATTTATAATTCACAAGCGAGTCAACGTGTTCACATATATATCCGTTTTTAATTAATTTTGTATTTAATGTTAAAAACTACTTTACATGTAGTTTATTAAATTCTATAGTATAATTTTGCTAAAAATATTATAATCAATAGAAATTATTTAAAAAATACAATTTTGCTTCCTAAAGATTTTTTTTCTTCCTAAAGATTATGAGTGATGGTCCTATGGACTCGAGTCCGTGGGAGTTACCATGCACTCGAGGCTAAATCACACGTATGATCATATATTCATGTGAATTTTAAGTTTACCCAATGTTTAGAAGTCCATATCTACACATAAAATAAATAAAAAATTTATTTGGAGTTAAACTTCATGTTCAAATTGTATCTTAATTTTTAATGTCCTTAATTGAACAAAAGAAAATTTTATTTTGTACGAAACTTTGTGTTGAACTTCTACCTCAATAAATACAAAATTTTAAAAAATTTCACATTCCAAACTAAAATTCATTTAAAATACTATATGGGTAAACTTAAAATTCACATGAATATATGATCATACGTGTGATTTAGCCTCAAGTGCGTGGTAACTCCCATGGACTCGAGTCCATAGGACCATCTTTCAAAGATTATTAAATAGCTCAAAACCTAATCAAATGACCTAAGATGGTAATTGAAATAAACCGAATCCCACCCAAAATGAATCGAACCCTAAATGAATTGATTCAATTGAATTCAGAATGATCCAAATCCGGACAATAAGAGAGATTTTTTAAAATAAAAATATTTACAAATTAATATTGTTTGGGTCAAATCAGTCCATTATGGGAATAAAACTCTTCCAATGATAATTTTCTTCATTTAAGAGACACAAACTCAAGACCATATGCTAAGTGAAACAAGTGTCAACCCACTTGAACCAACTAATTGTTAGTTAAGAAAAACTACTTTATTTTTAGGTATAGATTCATTAATTTTCTAGCGCTAATCAAAGTTTTTTTTTTTTTGCACAAAATAAAGTTTTGTTTAATAGTAATGAAATCATTACTCCATGTTGTCGCAACGCGCAGGTCTGGGGTTCGAACCCTACCACTGAACGATTTAAGAAAACTATGGTCCTAAGAAAAAAAAGGAATCTATGGGAGTCGCCACTAATCTTTTCTAACGTAGGTGTGATTAGCCACCTATCAGATTATTAAGTCTAATATTAACCTAAGCTTGGAAAAGGTAACACTAAACCTAATAAACGGTCTTCTAACCAGAGTCTAAGGTTCGGGAGTTGGGTACGCATGGGGAAGTATTAGCACCCCCACGACACCCGTCAAAAAGACAGCACTGACTAGTCTAGAATTAACTGTGGGTTTCAATTATTGGTTGTTTTAAATATTTTCATGCTATTAAGAAATTTTATTAATCTTTGACCTTAAGCAAATAAACAAGCAAAAATGGATTTTGAATTTTTGAAATAGGAATGTTGGGAGTTGAAAGCAATGATTGAACCTCTCAATCAGTCTTTCTTTCCCGTTTATTATTTGTTCTCTTTTTGGGTTTCTCATGGGAGGATTTTCTTTTAAACTTACCATTAAAACGACTCTATTTGAAAAATGTTGTTTGAATGTTTTGAAAACTTGATGGGAGCTTTCCCTGAATTGAATACTTTGAAAACTTGATGGGATCTTTTCCTAAATTGAAAACTATGGAAAACTTGAATTGAATACTTTGGAAACTTGATGGGAACTTTCCCTAAATTGAACACTTTGAAAAACTTGAATTGAATACTTGGAAAACTTGATGGGAACTTTCCCTAAACTGAACACTTTGAAAAACTTGAATTTAATATTTTGAAAACTTGATGGGAATTTTCCCACTTTGAAAAGTCCTAAATTGAATACTTTGAAAAAACTTCCTTTTGATTTTGAATTTTGAATTTTTTGAATTTTTTGGATTTTGAAAACCTATTTATTTTTTATTTTGAAATATTCAATTCTTTCTTTTTTGATTTTTTTTATCTTTTAAAACTAAAAAAGAACAATTCACAAGCACAAACTCTTTTTTAATTTTGAAGAAAATAGCTTTATTCTATTTCATTTTCAATTTTCTTTTTTTGGATTTTTCTTAACAACTAATTGAAGATTACTAAATCTAAACTCTAGATGCATGAATGCACGTGATGCATGCTTTCCGATTAAATGCAAAATTTTTACCGAATAATTATACGAAGAATACCTTCCAGGCACCCGCCACTCATACTGGCTAAGACCCCATCCGGATATTCCAAGCCTTGGAAATTGTTTATACCTCAATTTACAATTGAAGGTAAATTGGTCTTATCATAATTGTAATCAAGATGTGTGGTTAGGATTTAATCAAAATTCCTGAAGAAACTAGGTTTCTGCACCACCCTGATTCAAATTGAATTAGAAAAGTCTTGTAAATTTATTGCAAGGGCTGAAATTAATTAATTACTAATTAAATAATAATTATTTTTGAATAATTATTATTAAATTTCTAGTGTATGCCGCTGCTACCCAGTTGAGTGGCACACAGAATTAAATCAGAAGCAGTTTCCTTTAATATTGCTGCCTGATAAGGAGGCAAACAAGTAAATAAGGAAAATTGCTTACCATCTGACCATGAGATGAAAAATACCTCATGGACATACATAGCAAGGCCCAAGTCGTCTCCCAGTCAGAGGAGAGGCCGCCCTCTGCCCTGCAGAGAGATATTTTTCTCTTCTTGCAGGAAGGAGGCAGAGAGCTAAAGTTTGTCAGCAAGAAAAACATCTATGCACATGAGAGAGGCATGAGATTTTCAACCTCACAACTCCTCAATATAGTCGACCTACCACAATGGAGAAAACGCCTAGCCTCCTTCCCACCGCGGGAGGTGAAATTGCAACTTGTATTTTGTTCAATTAAGGACAAAATAGTGAAATTGACCAATTGGAGAGGCTAGAGGCTACGATTTCTTCCAAGGAGCATACCATGATGATCCTTGAGCTATGTAGATCATCATGGTAAAATTTCATCTCATTCTGACATCAGAGTAAAAACTTATGCCCGATTTTCAATTAAGAACATTTTCGGGAGTGAAACCAAATTCGCCATGATGAAGAGCTCGAATTAACTTGGGATTTTTTCCATGATCTTATGGAGATATTCTAAGCTTACTGGTGAAATTTTGGTTAAATCCGAGATCGTTTGCAACTTTTGCATTCTTTTCAATTAAGGACATATGGCTTTCTCACCCCGGTTTAAGCCATTTTCTTAATTAATTCTTATTTTCATAATTTAAAGAGCTAAATATGGCCAAGTATGGGTAATTTCGTGGCTTTGATGATCAGAGTTCAAATCATGATGTCAGTTGGCCACTACTTAGCCAAATTAGCTAAATTCAGCACAAAAGAAGCAACAAGAGCCTGCTGCACTGTGATAGGCAGAAGGAAGAATTGTCTATCAACTACCCAGGAGGCATATTTTCGTCCCCTATCCTAGCAAAGTGGTGCCCTTTATGCATGTCAAATCCTCTCCCAAGCAGTTGGATGCAATCAGAAGAAGAAGGAAGCTTCACTGCACTTTCCTGAAAGCTGTCATCTGCATAGGAGAAGATTTTGCCTTTCTCAGCAAGGCAATGGCATTAAATGCTCAAGCCCAAACCGTCCCCTATATAAAGGGAGGCCATTCTCAGGTTTGAAGCAGATTCCGCATCTCAGACATTTCTCCCGAGAAATCAAAAACCAGCTCCTGCAGCTACAAACTTGCTCCGCGCAAAAAACCAAGCTCCGTGTTTATTTTCTCTCTGGCCCCGCGCCATTTTCACCTTGTTCATCACGAGTTCCTCACTCGTTCTTCTTATTTTCCTTGTTTAGATCTTGTCTCCGGACAAACAAACACTCTTTTAGTGTTTTTCTCTTGTTTCAATCTTGTCTCCGGACATACAAACACTGTACACGTGTTCTTCATTCAGAAATAACAGATCAGTTTGTTATTTTCTTTTCGATTTTAAATACAATCAAAGCAGATCTCCCAGATCTGATCCAAAAAAGAGGAAGGCCTAGTTTGAGAAGCAGTTCGTGTGGAACCAATGATTTAGATGCTTCGGTGTGACTTTGATCCAGTCCCCACAATCGTTCTTATCTTTTAATCTGCTGCTCCGCGCACCAGATCTTGTTTTTACAACCTCTTTGTCAATTTCAGCAAATTGACTGGCACGCCCTTAAGCTGTCATAAAGAATTCTCCGCGAAAACTCTAGCAAGAGATTTTTGGCGCAACATTTCTTTTTGGCACGTCCGGTGGGACACAACAACAACTTGTCTTCTCAACTCGGCGTCTCCATAAGCTTTCTCTCTCTCAAAGTCGGCGATCCCCGACTCTCTTCTTAACTTTCCGTGCTACGTTGGACTGCCCACTCGGCCGTACCAACATCTCTTTTTGGCACGCCCGGTGGGACCAACACACTTGCTCTCCCTCTCTGGCGCCCTCAGTACTCTCTTTCCCTCTGCATAGCCGGCAATCCCCGGCTCTTCTTCTCCTAGTCACTCAGCAAGGTGTCCGCCTCACTCAAAGGTTCACACCAGATCACTTTCCCTGACACTTGAAGCAGGACAAGACAGCAGATCTCTCCTCCTCTCAACGTCTCTGGGTAACTTTTCTTTACTTTTTTCTTTCTCTCTTCCCCTCTCTCTAAGACTTACTAAGTGGTAAACATGCCACCTAAGGCTGATGAAGGCAGATCTAGCCATGTTATGCAAACCAGAAGCAAAAACGTGGCAGATCCTTCACAATTACCTTTGGAATCAGATTCAAAGGTCTTGTTGCAATACCTCACTGAAGCCATGAATGAAATTTCTTTGGCACAGGAACAAAGGATGCAACAACTTATGAGATCTATTGATCAGATGAGTACATCTCATGACCAACTTAAGGAGGCCAATGAATCTTTTAAGGAGCAGATGATTCAAGACCGTGAGAACATCTTAGCTCAGATTGGTCAAGTAGAAGATAGGCTCGGGGGGCAAATCCAACAGATAGCCCAAGATCCGAGGCAAGTCAACATGCCAGCACTTCTCCCTCCACCTGTGGCGCCATTAGCTAATAATGGTGCCAACCAGGCGAGATTTCCACCTCAAGTGGAAGTAGTTGGTAATAATAATTTACCACCTCAAAGAGAGGGAGTAGCAAGAGGTGAGAATGAAGCTGATCTCATCCCTGGGCATCAAGAGGCAGCCGACCATCCACACGATAATGTGGAAGAGGAAGTCAACCCAGTTGGCCCTCGAGTTGCAGCCTATGTACCACCTCATGTGAGAAATGGTAACGGCAACGGTAATGGCGGAAGGAATGGCCATCAACGCCATCCTGTTCCACGCCATCCACCTCAAGTTGCTGATGTACAAGGACCAGTCAATCAGAACCACATCAGGGAGATGATTGAAGACATGATTGGCCCAGCTTACAGGAGAGTAGGCAGGCCATCTTTTCAGAAACCTTACC
>AWUE01014428.1:0-30329 GCA_001974825.2 Corchorus olitorius
AAATGCCCGATTGCTCATGGCCAAATAAGCTGATTATATTATTATTATTATTATATGTTCTTTTCTTGCCATTGATATTTAAAACATTAAAAAAAAGACACTCTTCTTCTTCGCCTAATTTTTTTCATTTTGCTACTCTTCCTCTTCGCCTAAATAAATAGGATGCAATTCTATGTTTTAAAAAATTAGCATATTTTAGCTGGAATAATATTTACTTTTTCTTGGGCTTGATATATTTTTGGCTTCTAAACTTGTAAGAAAATGACAAATTAGTCATTCTTTAACATAAATTGGTATGATTCCGTTTATAATTGATGGAATTTAATGGAACAGTATCGATTTTCGTCCAAAATAAATAATTTGACCATTTTTTTTACAAGTTTAGATGTGCAATATACAAGTTTGGAAGTTGAAGTACTAATTTGTTCAACTTTTTATAAATTCAGATCTCAAAATGTCTAATAAGTAATTTTTCTTCGATTTGCACGTATAAACATAGCAATTATGCCAAACAAAAAACATCATAGTAATATTATCTATCCGACACCTTCAAAATGCATGTTTACTTATTCACAACAAGCTGGCTGTAAGAACTTGAAGCTTTGGCCTAGTGACCAAGACCTCAAAAGTTCACCCGGAGGACAGGGGTTTGAATCCTTGCCCTCCCTTCCGGCCTTCCCCCTCCTCCTTTAATTGTAATGTTCCCGCAAAAAAACAAGCTGCTATAAGGGACAAGTGACCAACTTATCCTTCATCTTAAATTCAATATTTGATTTGTAAAGTTGTTACACGTGACCAACTTATCTTTCATCTTAAATTCAATATTTGATTTGTAAAGTTGTTACAGCAGATAATTTGTTACACTAGATAGCTCTATGTATTTGACTTATACTCAAACTCATGTATTATATAAATACCCTGTAATCAATTATTGAAGATATGTTTTTCCTCCCATTTTCCATATTAAGCTTCTAGCCTTAACCGGCATTGAATCTCTACATGGTATCAGACTTTTTCCAGGCTAAAGCTTGATTGATCCTGCTTTTTCTTTCTTCTCAACAATGGCTGTTGCAAACACCACCATGCCCCAACCCATCTCCATCAACGCCACTGCTCAGTTGGCATTGAAACTTACCTCCAAAAATTTCTCCTCCTAGCGTGCCCAATTTGACGCTCTCCTTCAAGGTTTCGGCCTCGTTGGATTTATTGATGGCACTCATGTCGCATCACCCAAACAAGTGACCAAAGATGGTCGAACAATTCCCAACCCTGACTATGCCTTCTGGTTTCGGCAGGACAAACTAATTCTTCATGGCATGATTGCCTCCACTTCAGAACTAGTGCTACCATATGTAGCTTCTTCCAAAACTTCTTATGATGCCTGTCAAAAGCTGCTCAAATTGTATGCAAACAAAACTCGATCCAGAATCATGGATCTCAAGAGTTCTCTTACATCCACCAAAAGGAACAATCAGCATGTGGCAGAGTTTCTTCAGAAAATGAAACACATTATCGATAATTTACATTTTACTGGCTCCGTGGTTGAAGAGGATGATCAAATCCTTTACATTTTGAATGGCCTTGGGCCTGAGTTCAGAGAGATTTGAATTGCAATTTGGTCTCGTGAAACACCAATTTCTCTTGAAGAGCTCCACGACAAACTTGTTTCCATTGAACTTTTTCTCAAACAGGAAGCTAAAAATCCTGCCATATAGGTACCCACTGCTAATATAGCAAAACGTGGTTTTTCTCCAAATTTTTCTAACAATTACCGCAGAGACAAGTCTTTTGGCTCCAATGATAACAACAGGCTCATTTGCCAAACAATGCCACAGAGGCAAATCCTTTTTCACTTCATGTCCTGCCGCAACTGCAAATTATGCCAATGCTTTGCAATCTAGAAGAACGTGGTGTATGGATTATGGTGCTTCAGATCATGTTACAGCAGATCTTAAGAATCTTGCAATCTCTGCAAAGTATGATGGTACTGACGCAATTCAGATAGGTGATAGAACAGGTCTGTCCATAACTCATATTGGTGATACTGAGCTTACCTCTTCTGATCATTCATTCAAATTGCGGGAAGTATTATGTGTGCCTAAAATTGCTCAGAATCTCATTCCTGTTTCGAAATTTTGCAAAGCAAACAATGTCTCTGTTGATGCTGACAAATTTTTGGTGAAGGATTTGATGCTGACAAATTTTTGGTTAAGGATTTGTAGACTCAAGCAGTGTTGTCGCGGGGGTTGAGCGTGGATGACGTGTTGCTTTGTCAATTTTCTTCTAGTTTCCAGCCATAAAGCCTGTTGCTTTTTCTTCTCCTCGTGTTTCTACCCAAGACTGGCACAAGCGCCTAGGTAATCCCTCCAAGCTCATTCTCAGTAGAGTCATCAAGGATTTTTCCCTGCCACATTTGTCCAAAGATTTTCATTCTTGTAATTCCTGCCACTCCAATAAAAGTCACAAGCAGTCTTTTGAAGTGTCATCTTTAACTAGTTCCAAGCCTTTAGAACTTGTCTATACAGATATTTGGGGTCCAACACCTATTACATCATTTGCTTGCCACAAATATTATGTAATCTTTATCGATCACTATTCAAAGTATATTTGGTTGTTTCCATCAAATAAAAGGTCAGATCTCTCTTTGTTGTTTCCTAAGTTTAAAGCTGTGGTTGAAAATTTTTTTGACACATCTCTTATTACTTTATATTCTGATGGGGGCGGAGAGTATGAGACACTAAAACAATTTCTTCGACCAAATGGTATTTCCCACCTACAAACACCTCCCCATACTTCCGAGCATAATGGTTTGCTGAAATACATCAACGCCATGTTGTTGAAACTGGATTAACTCTGCTACACCAAGCTTCTTTTCCTCTTCAATTTTGGAGTTATGCCTTCCAAACTGCTGCATACCTCATCAACCGCATGCCAACTCCCACATTCAATTTTCACTCACCATTCCAAATTCTTTTCAAGAAAGATCCCAATTACCACAAACTACGTGTCTTCGGGTGTCTCTGTTATCCATGTCTCCGTCCTTTTAACAAAAATAAATTCCAGTCTCGTTCCAAACCATGTGTCTTCCTAGGATATTCCAGCAACCAAAGTGTTGTTCTGTGTCTAGACTTGGAGTCTTCTAGAGTCTTTGTATCACGTCATGTCAAATTTGTTGAAGATCAGTTTCCATATCCATAAAAATCATTCCAGTCGTCTTTAGATCTTGAGTCCACTGCCACTTCTTTTCTAGCGAATCTGAGTCTATTTGTCCTAGATAAACATTCTTCTGTCGAGTCTCCTCTGTCATCCACTTCAATGCCCGCAGATTTAGATTCTAACAATGATTTAAATCCAGCTCCACTGCAGGATGTATAGGCAGATGTTCCATTGCCACAGGATTTACAAATTGATGTTCCTCTGCTGCATGATGTACAGAAAAATGTTCCATTGCCGCAGGATTTACAGTTAGCTGTTATAAGCCAACCTTTACAGCAATCCTCAGATTTAGTTATTTAGCCGAACACCAATACTCATTCCATGGTAACTCGGTCGAAGAACAACATCAGCATGCCCAAACCGAAATTTTTCATGGCTACAAAGCATCCTGTTTCTGCAGCAGAACCCACGTGTGTTTCACAAGCAGTAAAGGACTAGAACTGGAGATCCGCCATGTCCGATGAGATTAATGCACTTATAAAGAACGGTACGTGGAAGCTTATTCCTCCTTCCCCTACCCAAAATCTTGTCAGGTTTAAATGGGTATATCGAATCAAGCGAAATCCAGACAACACCATCTCCAAATACAAAGCGAGATTGGTTGCCAAGGGGTTTCATCAAAGACCGGTATAGATTTTTTTGAGACTTTCAGCCCAGTGGTAAAACCAACCACCATTCGACTTGTTCTTTCTGTTGCAATTCAATTTAATTGGCAGATGATTCAACTTGATGTCAACAATGCGATTCTTCATGGAACTCTGTCAGAGGATGTCTTTATGAAGCAACCCCCAGGCTACATCGATTATACACATGCAGAGTATGTTTGCAAACTTCAGAAGGCTATATATGGCCTGAAACAGGTACCAAGAGCATGGTATAATGCTCTAAGTTCGTTTCTCATAAAGTCTGGTTTCAAACAATCAAAGTCAGATTTTTCTTTATTTGTCTACACAACTAAGGATATAACTACTTATTTCCTTGTTTATATCGATGATATCATCTTAACTGGCAATTCTAAGTCTTTCCTACAAGACTTTTTGGCTCACTATCGAAACAGTTTTCAGTCAAAGATCCGGCACCCTTGAGTTATTTCCTTGGTGTTGAAACTGAAAGCACTGCTAACGGCATCTTTTGTCTCTAATAAAGTATGTCACTGATTTGTTGCAACGCACAAATATACTTGATTCCAAGCCTATTAGCACACCCATGGCATCCTCTGTCTCTCTTACCTTGGATACTGACACTTTGCTACCTGATGCTAAAGAATACAAAATTGTTATTAGTGCATTGCAGTATCTCTCTATTACTCGCCCGGATATATCATTTGCAGTCAATAAACTTGCTCAATTTATGCATCAACCTACAAATGTACATTGGTACCTCAAGGGCACTTTGTCAACTGGCCTTTTCCTACGGAAGTCCACTACTTCTTATCGTACATCTTCTACTTCATGCGGTAATTCTTCCTCATCATTTTATGCCTATGTCGATGCAGATTGGGCAGGTGATACAAGTGATCGCAAATCTACCTCGGCCTATCTTGTCTATCTTAATGGGAATCTCATCTCTTGGAAATGCAACAAACAAAAAACGGTTGCCCGATCCTCAACTGAAGCCGAATACAAGGCCATTGCCAGTGCTGCGGCAGAACTTGCTTGGTTGAAAATTTGATTTCTGAACTTAAGGTTTCGATCTCCAATGTACCTACAATCTACTCTGACAATATTGGTGCAACCTACATCTCTGCCAACCCAGTTCTTCACTCTAAAATGAAGCACATATCGATTGATTTCCACTTTGTTAGAGACAAAGTTCATGCTGGCTCTCTGCAAGTGAAACATGTTTCTACTCATGACCAGTTAGCAGATTTACTAACAAAGCCACTTTCCCGCCAGAAATTTCAGCAATTACAGTCCAAGATTGGTGTTTCTTCAACATCTACACCATCTTAAGGAGGCGTGTAAGGGATAAGTGACCAACTTATCCTTCATCTTAAATTCAATATTTGATTTGTAAAGTTGTTACACCAGATAGTTTGTTACATTAGATAGCTCTATGTATTTGACTTATATTCAAACTCATATATCGTATAAATACCCTGTAATCAATTAATGAAGATAGGTTTATCCTCCCATTTTCCATATTAAGCTTCTAGGCTTAACCAGCATTGAATCTCTACAGCTGTAACGATGATACTAAATAGGAACTTTAGGTGAAGATTATGTAATTTATGTAAACAATTTTTAGTTTCTTAACACATTCAAAATTGAAATACTCCATCCATCCCAAATGTACCCATTTAGTCATCTTTATTCCAAATTATATTTTCATTTCAAAAGTCAACAAAGGAATCTTCCTCATTTTTCTAATGGCTTAATACTTATTTACTCCCTTCAACTATTCTAAAAATGGCAATGTACTCCCTAAACTCTATTTCCAACTTTTTTTTTCCGACCCATTGTCCCCTTAAACTTTTAATTCGACTCAATCTCACTTTGCCGTTAGTTATTCTATTAAACGCAAATGGAAATGTCGAGGTGGTATTTCTTTCCCCACATGAAAATGCCACATCAAATTTATGGGTCTAGTTAAAACTTAAAAAAAAATTCAAAATACTTTTTTTCCTTTCCTTTTCTTTTCTTTTCCAAAAAAAAATATTTTGACTTTTTAAATCATAATTGACGTGGCATTTAACGTAACAAGAAAAATATCCCACACAAGTATTTATGTTTGCTTTTAATAGAATAATTAACATCAAAGGGTGGACTAGGCCAAATGGGTATTGTCCTATTTGGAATAGTTGGGGGTAAATGGGTACTAAGCCTATTTCTAATATATCCTTAACTACACAACCTTTCTTTTATTTCAGTAAAACTTAATAATAATAATTTTGGAAAGAAAATAACATATTCAACATTTCACCCAAATTGTGTTCAAATTTGTGTAAAGTCCAAATGTCCCTATACTTTTGGGATGGGGGTAGTATTACTTATTGTGTTATTTATCCCTGTGCATATTGAGAAACTAGGCATATGTTTAAAAGTTGGAAACTTCTTACACAAATTACATTAAGGAATTTTACCCAAGTTGCATTAATAAAGGTGATTTATGATGTTGAACAGGCTCTATCAAAAGTAAGCAAATTCAAGTCCCCAAACAAGATAAAAATTCTCAAAGATGTCAGCGGCGTCATCAAGCCCTCAAGGTTTATCATCCATATTGACTTGATGCATCATCTAATCAGTTATTGATCATAAGGCTTAATTACAAGTTTAATAAGGTTACTTTTCTAGGGATTAAACAGGGAAAAAAAAGTTCATACATACACACAATACTATAAGCTCTCATAAATTAAGTTCACTTTTATGCAGGATGACTTTATTACTTGGCCCTCCAGGTTGTGGAAAGACAACTTTGTTACAGGCTCTTGCAGGGAAGCTTAACCCATCTCTCAAGGTTATATAATGTTCTATTTTTCCATTATATAGTAATGTGAATAATCTGCATAATTAAGTTGATTAAAACATCAACCACTTAATTACTATGTTAAAGATAGTTTAAAATGACTAACAATTAGGCTATGTTTAGTGCACCGATTCACCATCGTTTGGGCCGATGCACTGGTCAAACAGAGCTATAAGTGTAATCCCCTTTTCAATCGCTGCTCTAATAATCTCATCTGTACAGTACCTAATTTGATTTGTATAGTGTAATCTCATATGTTACCTAAATGGAGCTAATCGCACCATTCACGTATACATGGCCTTAATTAACAAATTTTATAAGTTTTAGAATTAGGATTAGATGCCAATGGGAGTTGGCACAAGTGGTTAAGGTTCGGACTCTTCGTGCACCCCACCTAGGTTCGAATACCGCTGACCACAGTCTCCTATTTGGTAGGCGATCTGTAAATTCCGAAAAGCCCGCAGGTGAAAGTCCAATGGGTCCGTAAATCCCAAAAATGGGTTGGCAGTTTGCCCTGACCTTGGAGATGGGGTAGCCACCATTAGAAAATTTTCAATTAAATAATAATCAAATTTGGTGCATTTTTTTAGGTTTCAGGGGAAGTATCATACAATGGTTACAAGTTCACAGAGTTTGTCCCTCAAAAAACATCAGCTTACATAAGTCAATATGATCAACACATTTCAGAATTGACTGTAAGAGAAACACTGGACTTCTCAGCTCGTTGCCAAGGCATCGGAGGCAGAACAGGTAGATATTACTCTACATCTTGTACCAAAATTCCATACCTTTGTAACAATAAATTGATAAATTAAAGTTGCCTACCCATGAAGATATGTTAAAAGAGGTCAACAGAAGGGAGAAGCAATTAGGCATTGTCCCAGAACCAGATATAGACACTTATATAAAGGTAAACAATTGCAATAAATAGTTATCATGTTACAAGTAAGGAGGGTTGCAAACCTTTTCTCAAAAGCCATATCCCTAATAATATCTCATTGGTCTTAACAGGCTATTTCAATTAAAGGATTGAAAAGAACTCTGCAAACAGATTATCTACTAAAGGTAACTTTCTCAAAGGAATAGAATTATATAAAAATGAAATTCATATCCTTCTTTATCTGATTTACAACCTTTTGCTACAATTCAGATTCTGGGATTGGACATTTGTGCAGATACTATAGTCGGAGATGCAATGAAAACAGGAATCTCAGGTGGTCAAAAAAGACGGTTGACAACAGGTTGTGTTTCCATAAACTTCCTCATACAAATTTAATCAATGAAGTCTTTATAAAGGAAAAGAGACCTTGATGAAAGCCTAATGATTTAGATCAATATTGTTAAAGTTTTTGTATATTTATTCTTGATAGGTGAAATGATAATTGGTCCAACAAAAGCTTTCTTTATGGATGAAATATCAACTGGACTAGACAGCACAACCACCTTTCAAATAGTCACTTGCCTACAGCAAGTAACCCACATAATGGAGGCCACACTTTTAGTATCACTTCTTCAACCGACACCGGAGACCTTTGATCTCTTTGATGACATCATTTTAATGGCAGAAGGGAAGATTGTATACCATGGACCACTAAGTTGTGTTGAAGAGTTTTTTGAACATTGCGGTTTTAAGTGTCCTCCACGAAAAGGAGTTGCTGACTTCCTCCAAGAAGTATGTTTCCTTCTTTAGACCTAGCTTTCATATATATAGTGTTTTCCTAGAACTAATATCCTAACATAATTAAACTTAATAGGTACTTTCCAAAAAGGATCAAGCACAATATTGGAATCGTAAAGACCAACCTTATAATTACTATTCTATTGACAAGTTCATAGATGCATTCAAGAAGTTTCACATAGGGCAAAAGCTAGAGGAAGAGCTCTTCACACCACTCAGTAAAAGTGAAACTCATAAAAGTGCTTTGTCATTCAACACCTATTCATCGGGAAAATGGGAATTATTCAAAACATGTATGGCTAGAGAGTGGCTTCTCATGAAGAGAAACTCATTTGTTTATGTCTTTAAATCAGCACAGGTAATACCAAGTTTGATAGATATATACATGAATGTGTATTAACAATATCCTTATATATACTTTATACTTACTCATTTTGGATGTTGTCTACATGCAGCTTGTTTTTGTTGCACTAATAGTGGAGACAATGTTTATTCGAACCCGTATGAAACTTGACATGGTCCATGCAACCTATTACCTAGGCTCCCTATTTTATGCTATTACAAGACTTACGGCTAATGGAATAGCAGAGTTGGGATTAACGCTTTCTAGACTTTCTGTGTTCTACAAGCACAAAGATTTATACTTCTTTCCAGCATGGGCTTATTCCATTCCGAGTATTATTCTAAAGATTCCATTTCATTTCCTAGATGCTTTTATAGGGACAGCTCTTACATACTATGTGATTGGTTACAGTCCAGAACCACAAAGGTTTGCTTTGTTAAAAGGATTTTTTTTTTTTTGAGTTATCTTAAAAGTACGTGAATATACTATATGTTATTATATTATCAAATCCAACTAGAGATTATTATATGCAGGTTCTTTCGTCAACTTTTCCTTCTTTCGTGCTTCATGAAATGGCTGTGTCACTATTCCGTTTAATTGCTTCAACTATTAGAGATCCACATTTTGCATCAAGTTTTGGCACTTTTATTTTATTAGTGATATTTTTATTCAGCGGCTTCGTAGTTCCACGACGTAAGACCATTCTCTTATATGAAGAAATTTTATGGATGTAAGACATTCATATTTTATTAATTACAAATTTTCTAATTGCAGCTTTACTACCAGCTTGGATCAATTGGGCTTTTGGCTTTCACCAATTGCATATTCTGAAATAGGCATTGCAGTAAATGAGTTTCAGGATCCAAGGTGGCAAAAGGTGAAACAAAAACTGCTAATAGTTTTTAGTTAAATGCAAGCATGTGTATCTCTACTTATATGTTGTGGGTAATTGTTCACTTGCAGGTTTCATCTTCAAATGTTACCTTAGGACAACAAGTTTTAAGTAAATATGGGTTGAACTTCAATGAGAACTTTTATTGGTTACCTGTTGGAGCATTAATAGGATTTTGTGTGATTTTTAACATTGCATTCACCTTCTCACTCAGCATTTTAAAGTGTAAGTTGTACCACAACATACATATATAAGAAAAAAAATCTATAACTAGAACATATTCTATAAGTAACAATCTTTAAATGTTGATGTAGCGCCAGGAAGTTCTCGAGCTATAATTTCTCATGAAAGATTTTCTTATCTTGATGGAAAAGAGAGCTTGATTAGTGTTGGTTCTCTAAAAGCTCCGATGGAAACAAAAACTATTGGTAAGAAGCTTATGTTTTTTAGTGATACTTAATATCCTTACAGCAATATTTGTTGAATGTTATATTCAATAAACAAATAAAGTAGGATAGAATATGATATTGCATTACTACAATATATATACCAATGACATTATATTTACTACAGGGATGGTTTTACCTTTTGAGTCCATAACTATATCATTTGAGAATCTACAATACTTTGTTGATACTCCAAAGGTAAGTATGTTTTTTGCAATCTATTTTCCGTAAGTTTCCAAATATCAATACAACATTTAATTTCAAATATGTTCATATATATGTTCTAGAAACTTAAAGAGCAAGGATTTCCACATAAAAGATTACAACTTCTCCAAGATATTACTGGTGCATTTAGGCCTGGAGTTCTTACAGCGTTGATGGGTGTCAGTGGAGCTGGTAAGACTACACTAATGGATGTGCTCTCCGGGAGAAAAACGAGTGGTTATGTAGAAGGAGACATAAGGATTGGAGGGTATCCCAAAGTGCAAGAGACATATGCTAGAATATCAGCCTACTGTGAGCAAACTGACATCCATTCTCCATTGATTACAGTAGAGGAATCAGTGATGTACTCAGCTTGGCTACGTCTACCAACCGAAATTGATAAGCATAAAAGATCGGTAAGACATTTACAAACTTTAATAAAAGTTACATAGATTAATCAACAAATAGCACATAGTTACCAAGATCTATAACTCACAAATGTCTTATATATATATAGTTTAATTGATCAACTAAGCATGGATAGGGATATGAACATAAATTGCTTCAAAATGTTTAATTCAACTTACCTATCTGACAGGAATTTGTAGTGGAGGTTCTTCAAATGATTGAGTTGGATGAAATCAAACATGCTTTAGTTGGCATCCCTCTTATAAGTGGAATATCAGCAGAGCAGCGTAAACGACTAACTATAGCCGTAGAGCTTGTTTCCAATCCATCCATAATATTTATGGATGAGCCAACCTCTGGTTTAGATGCAAGATCAGCTGCAATTGTGATGAGAGTTGTGAAAAATATTGTTAAGACAAACAGAACAATTGTTTGCACCATTCATCAACCAAGTATTGACATATTTGAAGCATTTGATGAGGTAAATTTACATTTAATTTCTTACACTATTATTTATCAAGTTGATATTTGTATTTACATGTGTAATTTCTTACAGCTCATTTTGATGAAACGAGGGGGACAAATGATATATTCTGGAGAATTGGGTCAAAATTCAAGTAGCCTAATTGAATATCTTGAGGTAATTCTTAAAAATAGTATCATTATGTAAGAAGAAAAATTCACAAACTTTCTTGTTGGCACATTTGTTCTCATGTTATTTATGAAAATGATGTTCCTTTAATGGTTAGGAAGCATAAGCAAATTAATGTCTTTTGTAATTCAATAGTGACATCCCATTATTCATGACAACATATTTACACACTTTTGGCAGGGTATACATGGAGTACCAAAAATAAAAGCAAACTATAATCCAGCAACATGGATGTTAGAAGTCACTACTCCTTCTGCAGAGGCTCAACTTGGAATAGACTTCGCATGCCTCTACAAAAATTCTCATCTTTATCAGTGAGTTTAGTATGATAAATCAATTAAATAAACAATTAAGATGTCCAGTTTAGTATGTGGATTCACATTTGATTGTTTTTGCAGCCTTTCTTCTTTGGGAGACGCAAACACTATTACAAGTGTCTAATAAGTTTTTTTTTCCACCTCATCAGTCAAATCATTCACATTTAGTTTTTAAGTAGTGAGATGTTCTATATGTTCAATTTTAGGCTTATTGCTTTCGTACATGCTCCCCCTCCCCACCCAAACAAGTAAGTAACATAAAAATTGTTCATAATATGTTCTTTCTTTTGCAGAAGAAACAAAGAAATAGTCAAAAGTCTAAGCATTCCACTTGAGGATTCAAAACAACTACAGTTCTCTACACCCTTTCCACAAAATGGATGGGAACAACTTAAAGCATGCCTTTGGAAACAACACTTGTCCTATTGGAGAAATCCTAAATACAACTTAGTATGCTTGGCGTTTACTATTTTCTCTTCTTTGTTATTTGGAGCATTAGTTTGGCAAAAAGGTCAAAACATGTAAGCTACTTTCTACTTCTCTTTATCCCACTTACTATCATTGCCAATCATTTACACACCATGATCGTATAGCACTAAAAAAATAGTTCCTTATGATGCATCACCCACTTATGTCAATAGCTTAACATGTATCTCTACTCTTCTAGTTTTCTAAGCCAATAAGTAAAATTTTCCAACAACACTCTTCTTCCTTTTCACTTGTACTATTTTATACTTTTTTCTCATCCATCAATATTCAACAACCATATGCTTAGGATGACATGCTAACATTCTATTCCCCTTTTGAAGACAAGATGAGCAAGATTTTTTCAACATAATTGGACCGATGTATGTCTTTGTGATATTCACTAGAGTAAACAATTGTGCATCTATTCTTCCACTTATAGCTACTCAACGGACAGTTTTCTACCGTGAAAGATTTGCCAGGATGTACTCCTCCTGGGCATATTCACTAGCACAGGTCTAAAATTTTATAACGCCTTCTTAAACTTATAGGGTTAATAGAATATATTGAATATGGCATATTTTGAAAAAATTTTGTCCCTTCATTTTTGCAGGTGATTATTGAGATTCCTTACATCTTTCTACAAGCAGTATTGTTCCTGATAATCACATATCCAGCTGCAAACTTCTATGGATCAACTTATAAAATATTTTGGTACTTCTACACCATGTTTTTTACACTACTCTACTACAAATATTTGGGCATGATGTTGGTTTCATTGACCCCAACTTATGAAGTAGCTACAATATTAAGCGGTTTATGTTACATACTGCTGACCTTGTTCTCAGGATACTTCATACCAGGACCGGTAAGCTAATTTTCGTCTCCCTTGTTAAACGAAGCTCAAGTACCATGAACAACATCTACAATTTCCTATAAAATGCATCACTTAAGAACCTATATTTAATAGTAGAATGATTGAATTAATAATAAAAAAGCATATATTCCCCAAATTAATTGATATTTCATTTGCATTAATTTCAACAACTATCAATATCTGATTCATTCTTGTAACATTTATAGTGACTCATATCTATTACCTTTTTAAATGCAGAAATTACCTAAATGGTGGGTTTGGGTCTACTGGATTAGCCCAAGTGCATGGTCCTTAAAAGGTTTGTTAACTTCACAATATGGAGATATAGAGGAAGAAATCATAGCATTTGGAGAGAAAAAGGCACTTAATGCCTTCTTAGACAACCAATATGGATACAAACACCAAGATTTACCCATCATATCAATTGTACTTTTTGCTCTAACAGTTGTCTTTGCCTTCATTTTTGCATATGCCATAGCTAAACTAAACTTTCAAAGAAGATAAAAACATGTGTATGCTTTAATTATTAACCTCTCAAATAAGCATATATGTACAATGTAAAATTAGTTGTCCAATCAATTGTTTATATGTTCCTAAAATTATTTTTCTGGAATTCAAATAAATAATTATTTGTATGTTCTCTATATGCTTAAATGGTCATCTAACAAAGACAATTCTTACCATTAAGTCAATGTCATCCTATTCAACATTATTTATTGATTTTTACTTGAAAATTGTTGTAAAAACAATGAGAGTTGGCTCTAAAAGAAATGTTAAAGGGTAGTGAATTGCACATTCTTGAAGAAATAAATATAATAGAGATGAAAAAATGAAAAGAAAGAAAAAAATATTATTTTTGAATTTCGACATAACTAATGGATCTGACACTAGGTAAATACATGTGCGTTCCATCAATGAATAAAAAACTGTACCGGACAGCGTACCAGACATGGTTCCGGTATTCGGTACTACCGATTCAACCGGTTTAACTGGAAGGTTCAACCGAAAAAAGCAATTTTAATTTCTTAAAAATTAAGACTATGGCAGCACATTTTTCAAAAATCGATAAAACTCAGAAAAAATATAAAAATGCATAGAAAGTTGAAACATTAAATGTTACAAATAAAACAACACGGTTAATTCAAGTTATCCCTTATCAAATTACAAATCTAATTGAAAAGGATGAAGTGATGAACAGATCTGATGATGCAAGGAGGCGATTTTTGAGTTTTCTAGGGTTTGTCTTTGCCGACTTCTTTCTCTTTGTGATACTGATCTGATGCAAATGAACAGAGAAAATAAATTGGTCTTTTTTTAAGTTTTGCCGTTTTGGCCATTTGGCCTTTGGGTTAGGTTTTTTTTTTTTTAGTTTTTTAACAAATTAGAATTGGATTAAATTAAATGGGTAGAAGGATTGGATTTGGTTTGGGCTTTGTGCTTGGGCTTTGGCTAAATACTAAATAGGGGCTTTAATTTTGAGTTTTGAACTTGCAAAAAATGGCCCTAAAATATGGCTAATCGGTTCAACCGGTACAACGGTTTTCGGTATGAACCAGTATTTTAACGGTACAAGGTAAAAGCGGTTTTGTTAGTATAAACGTACCAGATTACTGGCCGATACCCGATTGAATCGATCGGTACGGTACGATAGTTTATTCATTGCGTTCCATTACGCATTCCTTGTCAAAATTTTAATTTTGGGGATTAGAATGTATATTGATTCATATAGAAGGCTTACATATGCACATAACATAGAGCTTAGTTTTCAGATACCAATAGGTTTTCATATATTACATGTACATTGCTAAATACATCATATGCATATTGTAAAATTGCAGGAGGTACCTTTTATTTTAATTCTAATATTTCCCAAGAGAAAATACATAGCCTTGATTTAATATGAGCCCGAATAAACGCTTAAAATTAGAAAGTAGTTAAAATTAATTCCAAATATTACATCTACTAGTCTTCTGCATGCGCTTTGCTACGGGCTTGGGGTTTGTAAGAAGGTTAACGGTAAAGATGGTTCAAGTTATTAAAAGGAGGGTCATGAGATCATGTAGATCAAAATTTACGCCGTGGGATTGGGTTTGTATATTGGTGCTGGAAAATTTATGCACAATGATTGAATCGGGAACCTGAAATGAAAAGAGAACTTGCATATTATTTATCAAGCAAGAGGGCATGGCACTGTTTGTTTGCTGGGAAGAATCAGGGAAAAGACAGTATCAGCTAATACGGAACAACTGATGTAGCAAAATGGAGAAAGCATATTTATTTCATATGTTAATTAAGCTGCTCAAACGGAAGCTACCAAATGCAAATCTCTAAAGTGAAAGGGTTAAATATAATAGATTGAACATTGTCTTTAAAAAAGTTAAAAAGAAGAAACAAAGTAGCAAATACAAAGGATCTTTAAGGAGGTAAACAGGAAGTTGACTCCTCTTCATCATCGATCACTTCATCCCCAATGACAGACAGAATGTGGAATGTGATTTGGCCATGAGAAAATATAAAAACAATGATCACCTCCTATAAGCACATGCTGGAAGCACATTCTGATTAAATGAAGCACATTCAAGAAAGAAAAACAATGATTTGGCCATGAGAAAATATAAAAATTCAGGAGATCACCTTGTCATCATCTTGTAATTTGATCACCTTATGTTTAATTCTTGTAGCTCAGAGCTTCAAGTTTCTTCCCTTGCAAACATGACAATACCTGGCAATTTCAGTGAACAGGTTAATTTTTTTCATGAATATTTTGATATGTACAAAAAGACCATCAATGGAAATTGGTGGCAAAAGAGATACACTAAAATGAAGAGAAATTAAATTGATATTAAAGATTCATTTTACTTTCTATAAAATATGATTTCGAAATCTTTGGAAATGAAGTTGATAAATAAGGCAATAAAGAATGCAATATTTAACAATAAGAAAATGGCAACTGTAACGCACCTCTTATTTCTTTTGACTTCTTTTCGTTCTAATAATTATGCACCTTCAGCTATAAAGGAGAATTAAATGGCTTTCAAGTCAACTACTTATAGTTATAGTCTACAACAATTAGCTATTATTTGAAACTTTACTAAAAGTAAAATTGATCACTTATGTGGTCTACCTACCATGGAGGGCAAATCTAATAACTTGGCCATCCTTTAATCAGAATGTGCTTCAAGTATGATGCTGCCCTGACTTTATCCGGATGCAATATCATGGCTGAGAACTACAAAGTTCAAAGTAAACATATATTGTTTAGAAGGAAAATGGAGAAAAAGATAAAAGCAATATAGTTTATTATATAAGATAGTTATTGTGCACCGCTAGCTACCTAAATCAGGGGGCCTCGAGGAAGCGAACGCCATTGGATGTAATTGCCTGTAGATGTAGATATCCCAAGGAAGTAAGATATGCACAAATTAAGTTCATTCGTGAATAGTAAATCACAAAATAATAGTTAATCAAAATTTATGTTAATAGAATCTTCTTGTAAGGACCTTGAACATAATGGTTCACCTTCACATGACACCATTTCAACAATCAATGGTATCTTTCCATGTACCATTTAATCAACATAATAATGTACTTTTTTAGATTAAGAGGTAGGCCTCCAAGAACCTGCAAATCTGAAAAGACATACGAAAAATGTTTAAGCCACTATTAAAACTTTAAGATGGATAATGTCTTTTATGCTTGTTAAGGAGAAATCTCCCCACTTTCTCAACAGGATGATAACAATTCCTAGATGACAATTGCCAACGTTCCACAAAATTGCTACATCTCAACTGAAGACCCTTACCATTTCCCAAGTTTAAAAAATTAGAAAAGCACCTTCAAATACAAAAGATGATCAGCCAACCTCACTGATTTTGCAATAAGTGTTCGATCCATTGTTGATATTTCAATGTAACCTTTACCACAAATATGATGAAGAACACCATCATTGTTTGAAAACAACCTATGCAATCACCAAACACATGTTTGCGGTTGTCACGCCCCGACCCGGAAGACGAGCACGGACAACCGCCGTGGTACCTCGAAACATGTGTCGGTCGGTCACGCGCACCAAATCTCCACGAAGCGTCTACACCAGATAAAAACAGGGAAAACACAAATATAGTATAAATTTTAAAATAATAACTGTTTCCAAATCAGAGTTAAAGCGGAATTATCAAAATCGAACACAGTAGTAAAAATGCTCCAAAATTTAATCGGAAGATAAATACTAATAGAGAAAATAGCGGAGTAGATGCAAATCGAAAACAAGGAGCGAAAGATATCATAAAAGAAAGACACTGCCAGTGGGACCCATCTCGTAGTGAGTAGTACCTCTAACACCAGGGATCACAGCCTACGCCACTGACTCGACCGTCAAAGGAAATGATGAGTCCTAACTACCCTGAAAACACAACAATTAATTGAGGGGTGAGTACACGAATATACCCAGTGAGTGAGACACCCTCAAAAGAGAACCAGAAGAGGGTGGGGTGCACTCACAACCAAAACAGATAAGAAAACCTAGTTATAAAAACATGGTTAGGAATAAAACAAGTACAAGAAAGCATTTATCATTTTCATAAACAAATGGGCTGCCAATAAAATCTATCCGGAGTGACCTTGGCCCGAGTCAACCTCAGGAACCGTCAGGGGCATTTTCGTCATCATCAAATAACTAGTAAAAATATCATTTTTCTAATTTTTCCAAACAAGCCCGTTCCCCTGACGTTAGCATGGGTCTGGTACTGCATGGTGGCCGCAGCACACCCAATTTAGCTCTCTCATGCACACGCCGAACCAGTAAATAAATATGGCGTGTCGAGCCTGGAGCGACGAACCATGTGGATCCAAACTAAACTCATGGTTCGCCAATGAAATCTAACTACTAGCTAGTAAACCACCAAATCAGCCACACGTACTCCCTGGACTGCGTCTAGTCCACGAGTCCCCGTATGCTTACCGACAGTTCAAAACCATTTTCAAAGATCGTTCATGCATCCAAACCAATTTATTTAAAACCATTTATAAAACAATTTAATAAAACAGTAATAAAATAGTTCCTCAACGGTTACAGCCCACTCACAGTTTAGGGGACTCGTACACCCCCAAAGTCAATCCACTGTGAGCCTAGCCGATGTCTCGATTAGCGCCTCAGCCATATGATTGAGAAGCACATGCAACACAAGAAAATCATTAAAACCAGTATCATAATCAAAGTAATAAACTAGAACAGTTAGATAAAACATAATAAAATCACAAGAACACATATCCCAGACCCACGATCTATGTAGAGGACTTTAATGTATTTCATACTATCTTTCAGGACAAGTTTCAGAGTCGAAACACACTTTCTAAGGCTCATTTGATCATTTTAGGTCTACAGGGGCAAAATGGTAATTTTTATTCGACAAAGGGCAAAACAGTAATTTTTCATGATAGGGGTAAAATCATCATTTTACCAATCAGGGGCATAATCATCAATTAGGATACTCATATTCGGAATCTACACAATTAAATTCATAGTACAAGGTTAAAACTGTAAATTTAACCTTCTAAGGGTAAAACGGTAATTTATTCATTCTTAGGGTAAAACAATAATTTTATGCCCATACAGATACAATGTACATATTCGTAAATCCTTACATGACCGAATGGGTCAAATTCTTCAAATGCCATTTTTAGAGGCAAAGTTGTAATTTTACCCTTTCGAGGGTAAAATGGTCATTGCAGTTATTATATGTTCCATACCGTACATACGAATTTATAGATATGGATGACATAGTCAAATTCTCTCATTTCCACCATTAATGGTAATTTCGTAAGTTTGATAACTAAGGGGCATAATGGTAATATTGATAGGTCGAGGGTATCACAGTAATTTTACCCAAAAGGGTCTTTAAGGTAGCTTTCCAATCCTAAATATGCGATCTTAAAGTTTAATTATTTGTATCGCGCTCTTAGGGGCAAAATAATAAATTTGCCTATTAAGGGTATTTCGGTAATTTTACTCTCTCAAGGTACAGTGATATTCCTTACGTGTCATAGTTGTTGACCGAGATGATCGGACTTGAAATCGTAGCTCAACGGAATATATAAATACTTTTTACTAACTAGGGGTAATATGGTAATTTACCCACTCCAAGGATAAAACGGACATTTTATGATTCTACGAATATTACGGAGTAATATGATAATCGTTTAGAATTATTAACGCAACCGATGTCGCCGAATTCGTTAAATTCATCTTCAAAGGGTAATTTCGTAATTTGATATCTTAAAGGTGATTTCGTAATTTTACCCGTCTACCCGTCCAAAAGTAAAATTGTAACTTCACTTACCAATTTATTAAATCTCAATTTTTATTTCAAAATTTCTTATTTTCTTTTTTCCCTTACTTTATCTCTTCCCTTTTTATATATATTTTTTTCCTTTCTTTTCTTCCTTTTTTTTTCTTTTTAACTTTGGGCCACACCAGGCCCAATCGACCCCTTTTTTTTAATTTTTTTTCTTATTTTTCTATATATATATATATATATTTTAAACTTTTTGGCTGGTCGGAATCTGGAATTTTTTTCCAAAATCCGGCAGCCCCTATGATAGTCAAATTGAATCATTTTTGCACCCCTTTTTCACCAAATTTTTATTCCAAAATATTACCCAACATATCTAATCACAAACCCAAACAATATACACATTTAATTATCTTCAAATCATCAATATTCATCCACAATTTCATCATCAAAGTATCAAATATAACTTACCCCAAAAGCTCCCACTTGATTCTCACATTTTCCATGCTTCCAATGCCTCCCATTGGTTAAATATCACGTTTTCCACCTCCAAAGCACAGACAAAACCAATACTTTGAACTTAAATTTGCTCCAACACCATAAATTCAAAAGAAAATGAGCTCCCCATGTTTCTTACTTACCTTTGCCTCCAAAAGTCCCCAATTTCTCCAATGAATAACAAACTTTTTGCCAAGACTTGAAAATGGTTGATGAAAGAATCATCTATCTTCAATTGCATGTTAAAATGGACATTGGACTTGGGTTGGATTCGTAGAGTGAGAAAACCGTTGGGTAGAGAGAGAGAGAGAGGTTTAAGGCAACATGAAAAGGGAGGAAGAAGAAATTTTAATTCTTCCAACTAATAGAATTGGCTTAATTTCCCTCAAACCCCTTGAAATCTTTAGTCCTTTTCAATATAGTCCCAAAGCTTCCAATTTAATTCAATTGTCTCTCACTTTATTTTCCTCTTGCACTAAAAATTTAATTTATAGTTCCACAATTATTTGTATGGTATTACAATTCTACCCTCCTTAGAGAAAATTTCGTCCGCGAAATTTAAAAGCTCTCATAACTCTTTTTTTATCAGCTAGATACGAGCATTGTCTTTGTGTCACCTCCTTTTGGTTCACATGTTATTTAGTAAATCCTCATTCTTCTTGCAACAATCTTTACTACCTCTATTCACTTAACCATGAGAACTCCCCTTCAATAATCAAAGGTTCAATCTAGTTGAGTTTCGAAATTCAATCTTACAATGGTTCCTTGATGTATTTTCCATAACTCGAATGAATCCAACCGGTATGATTCTAGAACAAACCCTTTTTATGATCTCGTAAGATCTTAGGAGACGATAGACGAGCTCAAGGCTTGTATGTAGTCAAGTCACAATTACTCATTACAAGAATTCAGAAAACACCATATTATTTAATGAAAATCTTAGATCTCACATTCGACTACATCCTTTCCTTGAGTAACCTCCATAAGAAACTTTGCAACTTTCCGTATTACTTCATTCGTTAATACACAGTCAATACAATTTAAACGTTTATTCTAATTGACTAAAAATCTTCATATCATATATCCAAATATTAGTACATCTTTACTTGTAGTCTTTGGTATTACCTTTACTACCATTTTACTTCAATATCGATAATGGTTGTTTCATTTGCTACCAATTACTTTCTTCAATTCATTATGTAACTCCATTTTCTTGAACAACCTTAATCCTCTAAATCTTGTTTCAAAACCTTCCACCGAATTTCCAGGGTTTACTATATCGATAGGTGGGCATAGGCCCGACCACACACTCAGAAAACATCTCACTACTGTACTACTTCTATGTACTGCATCTACCACACGCAAGCCTTTATTTGGTGGTAGTACCCAACATGCTTCAACTTAACCTCAACTTCAATCATATGTTTAACTTTCAGTTCAGATACTTGCGACTCTTATGCTTGTTATACATCTATCACTTTTCCTCAAATTGGTATTACTTCTCGATCTTAGTAGCAATCTCGATAGTGACCTGCTCTGGAAGGAGAGAAGGCGTTTCCCGTGCTCCGCAGAACCACTAAAATGACGAGCCATCAATAATCGAGTGACCTCAATACTTCTTCCATAAATACAGACTTGCACCATACTGTCGTTAGTACTCACTCCTATTGTCGAGGGTACAATTATCAATATATACATTAGACTTTGCTTTGGTACAATTCAATCAATTCCCAAAATCATTTCTTTAATTAGCCAAGGTTCGACCATATTGTAGACTTCGAATATTCTCCAAGTACAAGCACAACTCCATTATGTGTCGTCCTTTTAACTTTTCTATATACCCTTTATCTTTACAATCTTCTTTTTCCCATATATATAGTAAAACTGAACCAAGACACTAGTATGATAGGTACAACTCAAAACAGACTTCAAATGTTCATGATAGTCTCCAACCATTCCTTTTTCCCAAGTTAAATTTCCTTCTTTTGTGATTCAACCGAATTCGTCATGTACCGTTGAAAGACAGTTGACGTTAAGTATGTCTCAATACTTTTGTGACTTTGCAGTCAACATGAAGTTCCCGCAAAGTTGGAGAACACTTTGGAGATTTAAGCACTTCTCTAATCTATACTTATATAAACAAGAATGTCGATGGTGACGATCTTGTTCAGATTGAGTGAGAGACTTTAGCTCAACCAGTCAACTCGTCTAATAATTCAAAATATATGAATCATTTTTAAAAAAGGCACCTTCTTCAAGCCACCCAGTTGATCTTTAACATGTGATTATCTAACTTTGAGTCAATCATGGGAAAGACTTAAACTTTTAGTAAAATAGGCATTTGATAACTTCCCCACTACCAACACTTGTTCTTACTACTTACCAGCGTAATTGAATTTAATCAATTCCCAACGACAAACTTTCATCTCCATTCGTTGTTACCAACAATAGATCACCTCATTTAGAGGTACCAAACCTGGCAAGATCTTGCTCATACACTTTTTCTTTAACCTCTAGCTTAGATGTATTCTCCTGGCGCCACTTCGCGTTGTAAAATTTAATTCAGAACAATATCCGGATAGTACTACTAAGTCAAATTCGGCAACTCCATGGTGAATACTTCCGAAGATTCTTCTACTACCAAACAGAGCAATTATTTTCACCAATATTAGCTCTTTCTATAACATGAACCTTCTAAGTCAGATCTTCAAGCTTGAACACAAAGTATTTCCTTGCAGCATTGCTCGTGTTGTAAGGGATATACGAGATTGAGACTCTAGCGCAGTAATAAATTACCTATGGAAATTGCATCGAAAGAAAAGTCGTTGTCGGGTATGACAAGAATGGATACGGTGTACGTGGAAATGACAAGTTGTAAGTATTTTCTTATAAGCAATTTCGTAGAGGACAAATAATCTCAGAATTCACATTCTTCAATTTGACCTCATTACCAGATCAAATTGTAATGAGGATGTCCTCGTCGTCAACGATCACCTTCTGGTGGCAAGAATCTCTAAGAACAGCAAAGAGTTTCGAATTTTAAACAACAACCAAAGAAAGAGACACACAGAATTTACGATTAAAACCAAAATAATTTAAAAAGACACAAAGTTAGTATTAAAACAAGGTAAACAAAACAATTTGATTTTTAAATCAAAACGTAAACTGAAATGGAAGATGGACACCTAAGTGTTCGGAACTTATCCTAAACTCACTACAGGCCCACTAGACACCTAAACTCACGCCCCGACCCGGAAGACGAGCACGGACAACCACCGTGGTACCTCGAAACACGTACCGGCCGGTCAGGCGCACTAAGACTCCACGAAGCGTCAATACCAGATAAAAATAGGGAAAACACAAACATAGTATAAATTTTAAAATAATAACTGTTTCCAAATCAGAGTTAAAGCGGAATTATCAAAATCGAACACAGTAGTAAAAATGCTCCAAAATTTAATCGGAAGATAAATACTAATAGAGAAAATAGCGGAGTAGATGCAAATCGAAAACAAGGAGCGAAAGATATCATGAAAGATAGACACTGCCAGTGGGACCCATCTCGTAGTGAGTAGTACCTCTAACACCAGGGATCACAGCCTACGCCACCGACTCGATCGTCAAAGGAAATAATGAGTCCTAACGACCCTAAAAACACTACAATTAATTGAGGGGTGAGTACACGAATGTACCCAGTGAGTGCGCCACCCTCAAAAGAGAACCAGAAGAGGGTGGGGTGCACTCACAACCAAAACAGATAAGAAAACCAAGTTATAAAAACATGGTTAGCAATAAAACAAGTACAATAAATCATTTATCATTTTCATAAACAAATGGGCTGCCAATAAAACCTATCCGGAGTGACCTTGGCCCGAGTCAACCTCTGAAACCGTCAGGGGCATTTTCTTCATCATCAAATAACTAGTAAAAATATCATTTTTCTTATTTTTCCAAACAAGCCCGTTCCCCTGACGTTAGCTTGGGTCTGGTACTGCGTGGTGGCCGCAGCACACCCAATTTAGCTCTCCCATGCACACGCCGAACCGGTAAATAAATATGGCGTGTCGGGCCTGGAGCGACGAACCATGTGGATCCAAACTAAACTCATGGTTTGCCAATGAACTCTAACTACTAGCTAGTAAACCACCAAATCAGCCACACGTAGTCCCTGGACTGCGTCCAGTCCACGAGTCCCCGTATGCTTACCGACAGTTCAAAACCATTTTCAAAGATCGCTCATGCACCCAAAACAATTTATTTAAAACCATTTATATAACAATTTAATAAAACAGTAATAAAATAGTTCCTCAACGGGTTAACCGTTGAGGACAGCCCACTCACAGTTCAGGGGACTCGTACACCCCCAAAGTCAATCCACTTTGAAACTAGCCGATGTCTCGATCAGCGCCTCAGCCGTCTGATTGAGAAGCACGTGCAACACAAGAAAATCATTAAAACCAGTATCATAATCAAAGTAATAAACTAGAACATTTAGATAAAACATAATAAAATCACAAGAACACATATCCCAGACCCACGATCTATGTAGAGGATTTTAACGTATGTCAAACTATGTTTCAAGACAAGTTTTAGAGTCGAAACACACTTTCTAAGGCTCATTTGATCATTTTAGGTCTACAGGGGCAAAACGGTAATTTTATTCGACAAAGGGCAAAATAGTAATTTTTCATGATAGGGGTAAAATCGTCATTTTATCAATCAGGGGCATAATCATCAATTAGGATACTCATATTCGGAATCTACACAATTAAATTCAAAGTACAAGGTTAAAACTGTAAATTTAACCTTCTAAGGGTAAAACGGTAATTTACTCATTCTTAGGGTAAAACAGTAATTTACTCATTCTTAGGTGCCAAGCCTGGTCGCTGGGCCTGCGCTAGCCCACGCGCCTGGGCCTGCTTGTGCAGGCCCAATCGCCCATTTTTTTATTTTCTTTTTCTTTTTTTTCTTTATATATA
Source organism: Corchorus olitorius (assembly GCA_001974825.2). Lineage (NCBI taxonomy): Eukaryota > Viridiplantae > Streptophyta > Magnoliopsida > Malvales > Malvaceae > Corchorus > Corchorus olitorius. Next base: position 24,731 of record AWUE01014428.1, read on the forward strand.
TATATATATATATATATATATTAAACTTTATGGCTGGTCGGAATCTGGTAATTTTTTCCAGATTCCGGCAGCTCCTATGATAATCAAATTGAACCATTTTTGCACCTCCTTTTTTACCAAATTTTTATTCCAAAATACTACCCAACATATTTAATCACAAACCCAAACAATATACACATTTAATTATCTTCAAATCATCAATATTCATCCACAATTTCATCATAAAAGTATCAAATATAACTTACCCCAAAAACTCCCTGATTGAGCCAAAATTGACCCTATTTTTATGCCTATTTTACTATGTTTTTAGACCCATTTATGCTTAATTATATGCTATTTTATTAATATTTGTGTTTTTAGTCTTTAAGTGATGTGAAAATGAGAAATTGTTATTTTTCACTATTTTTGTAGCTATTTTGATGACTTTTTACACAGATTTGAGCAAAGCAATTTTGAGCATAGATTTGGAGATTCGAAGTTCGTGTTTGAAGACCATTTGAAGATAAATTGGAGACTTGAAGACCATTGAAGATTTTGATGCCGTTTTCAAGAGGAAGAATTGAAGAATTGGAGTTTTAATTGAAGACAAGTTATGAAGAAGTCCTCAAGCTTTGGTATTTATGGATAATTTATATGGGAAGATACTCAACCCATATAAGATATTAATTGGAATTAAAATCCCAATTAATGACTTCTAAATCCAAGGAAACACCAAAATCCCGTAGATTCCCGATTCTAGTCCTAACAGGATTAGGATTCAGGAGCAGTTTTGGTAGAAAAATCATAACATTCTGCTCAGACCTCCGTTTGAAACCCATGTAGTACTCGTTAGAAAGCTAACTCCGAGATCTACAACTTTCCTTTGAAGTCCAAGACCCAGTTCTGCCGTTTTCAAGTCCGAAAATGCCGTTGAGGTTTCTGCACGAATTCAGCAAAATTTCAGGATCCTATTTTAACTTGGATTCTACTCTAGGATGACTTTTAATCCAACTTGGACTGCAAGTTAAACCCTAAACCGTCCTAGATCTCTTTCCAAGTTAGGATTGGAATTCCTAGGGTTATTTCCACTATAAATAGCCACCTCCTGTAACACAAATCACATACCTTCACACATATAATTTTCTCTTCTTATTTTTCTCTTCTAGTTCTAGTTTTTCTTCTAGTTTTAGGGCTAGGGTGCGCCACCCTCTCTTTGCATAGAGAGGGGCGGCAACCTGTCGCAACGTGCGGGTCCGGGGTCCCGAACCCTGCCGTTTAACGACTTTAAGAAATGGAAGGGGGGAAACTACCGTTTCCTAGGTTTTGGAGTCGCCACTAATCTTTTTTAACCTAGGTGTGATTAGCCACCTATCAGATTATTAAGTCTAATATTAACCTAAGCTTGGCTAAGGCAACACTAAACCTAATAAACGGTCTTCTAACCAGAGTCTTAAAGGTTCGGGAGTCGGGTACGCGTGGGGAAGGATTAGCACCCCCACGACGCCCGTCAAAAGACGGCACTGACTAATCTAAAGTTAACTATGGGGTTCTAATATTGGTTGTTTTCTATTTTTAACTGTTTTCATGCCATTAAGAAATTTTACTCGTTGAAGTTAAGCAAATAAACAAGCGAAAATGGATTTTTGGATTTTTGAAATAAGATTGTCGGGAATGAAGCCCGTTTATTGTTTGTTCTCTTTTTGGACTCCTCATGAGAGGATTTTCTTTGAAACTTACCATTAAAACGTTTTGATTTGAAAAATGCTTTTGATGGGAACTTTCCCATTTTAAAACTAAAACCGAAAATGACGGGAACTTTCTCTAAATTGAAAACTAAAACTTGGTGGGAACTTTCCCAATTTAAAAACTATGACCTGATGAAAAATCTTTTGATTTTTGAGTTTTGAATTTTTTTGTATTTTTTTGAAAACCTTTTTGTTAATTTTGAAATGCTCGATTTTCCTTTTGAATTTTTATCTTTTAAAACTAAAAGAGAACAATTCACAAACACAAACTCTTTTTAATTTTTGAAGAAAATGGTTTTATTCTATTTCAATTTCTTTTTTGCCTTGATTTTCTTTAACTATTAATCGCCATTACTAAGTCTAACCTTAGATGCATGAATGCAAATGATGCATGTTTTCCGATTACATGCAAATTTTTTACCGAATAATTATACGAGGATTTCCTTCCGGGCACCCGCCACTCATACTGGCTAAGACCCCCGTCCGGAAATTCCAAGCCTAGAAAGGATAAATTGAAACCGACAAAAATTGTCTAAGTCCCAATTATCGTTCCATCATCGGATCCAAATTTTTAATCTCACATGACATGGCAATAATAACATGAAGAAATATGGAATTTAAACATGAATGCATATGGAAGTAATTATAATTTCCTAAATTTAAATCTATTTCATTGAGTATATACATTGAATTAAAATCTCAATAGAACTCTTCACCCAAATAACTCACAATACAAGGCCCAACAAGAATAAAGAAAGCAAAGCCCAACTCAATAAAGACTCCAAAAAGAACTCTAACTTATAAAGTGAAGCCCAACATTACCAATTAAGGCCCAAGTCAACCTAACAACATACAAGTGTCACAAAGGCCCAAAAGAAAATCAAAACCCAAATAACTATGGCCCAAACGCAATTGATCCACCCAATTAATCATGTAAAGACCCAACCAAAAGAAGAGAAAAAACCCAAAGGCCCAACAAAATTAAGTTTTTTTTTTAAAAAAACAACTCCTACCATGCCTTAATCAATATTTTCATAATAATTGTTAATGGCAATTTTAATTTCTAACTAGCTAAGCTAATAATTTCCAAACAAATTATTCCTAAATTCCATATTAATTAATTCTAATACTTTTAATCCTTAATTATTTGGCCAACATTCTTGTGATTATCTTAATTCAATTAAGCTAAAATAGCAGGCCCAATAGAAATTATCATCAAGGCCCAAATAGACCCATTTTAAACCCAAAGGCCCACTAAAGTCCAAATTAGGCTTATTATTCCCTAAGTTAAGTTTTTTTAATATTGTTACTTAAACAATCCTAACCATAACTCTAAAAATTACTAACCCCTAGGGACTTCCTACATAATTTCAGATTAATTATGACTACTAAGCTTATTCTATTTAACAAAGTTAATTCCCTTTTAAAATATTTAAGTTAAATAACTATTTAATCTAACTTAAAATCAACTGATATGCCCCTAATTGACCGAATTTACACATGGGGGGCCAAATCGAACTAAATCAGGGGCCTATTTGACAACGGAAATAAATTTTGGTCTTTATATGAGCTAATCTATCTCATGGTGGACCTAATCGAATTAAATCAGGGATCAAATTGCGGGGAAAGCAAACGTAACGCATGCAATTAAAATAAAACCCTAAATATAACCTACACTATAAATACTAACTTAAAAACTGAAATTCAGAAACTCACTAACCCTAAACTTCACACCACCGCTTGTGCTTCCACCGGAAATCGTTTCAGTGGCGTCGCCGCCGTCTAAACCGTCGCCGGAGTTGAGTTCGACACTCGGATCTCACGGGATAACTCGCTGCGCTATCCTCTCTACGAATCCGGTGTAGATCTCGTCAAAACCCCACTAAAACGCTCTAGATCTGCGCCGAACCGAACCAAAAACCGAGCTCTCCAAACGGAAAATCCCACCGTCGTTTGAAGCCAACTCTGAGGTATGTTGTATTCTTGTATTTCCCTTCTCTTCTTCCCGAAATACTTTTGTGAACCCAAGCCTAGATTTTGGTAAACCTTAAATGCATTCTAACCCCCTTTCTGGTTTTTTGTTTTCTGTTTATTTTGTTCAAGGCAAAGCGGGTATGCTAGAAGCGGCAAGGGAGGACCACCGAGAGGCTTCAACTAATGCCAAGGTAAGATTCCCCTTTTTGGTGTTTTCTTTTTGGTTCACTGTGGAATGGAAAGAGAAAGGTTTAAACTTGCTGTTGTTGGTCTTTTAAAAAGAAAAAAACTTGGGTTGATATGTTTGTATGAAAATGGGAAAGAAAATTAGGGTTTTTGTTTCTGTGTTTGCTAGGTTTTTTTGCTTTTTTGGAATCCGTGTGAAAAAGAAGGGCTAGGGTTTGTATATAAATGTCTGTGCAGCTAAGTGTCATGTGTTCATTGGTTGATAACTTGAGGAATTGGTTTTGTATTGCTGTAGGAGGGTGTATTGTATGCCATAAGTCTTCTTTCCCTGTGATATTGCCACCTATTGCCTCTGCCTAAAATCCTAGGGCTATTACCCGTTTCACATGTTCTGTTTCTTCCTGCAATGTACTGGAGACTATCTTGTTAATGCTCATGTGGCTTTCTGATTACCTGTATTTGCTTACATGGCCCTTTAATGACATGTAACTATTCGCGTGGCATTGTATCCCCTTGTTCTTTTGGCACCTGAATTCTTGATGTGGCACCTGAACTGGTGATGTGTACTAAATGAGCATTTCAATTGACTCTTTGCTTGTGTATGCAGTGTGTGTGAGTGTGAATGCCACACTTTGGCATTGTGATTATCTGTCGTTGCATTGCCTCACTGCACTCTTGTGTGCTCACACCCTGTATCCTCTGATCTTGGTCATTTCTGAGTTAGTACCTCCATCCAATGGTTAACAGTTGGATGTGTACTTGGCTTGCAATGCTTTGCCTGCAGTGGAGCCTGTTTAAAGACAAGGCCTGACCTGCCAAGAACTTGGTCTGCAAGTCTCCCCTATTGGTCTGCTAATCTCTCTTTTGTTTTGTTTGTTTGTGTTTAATTTGCTGAGATCCCATGGCTTTGTCCCCTTTTGCTGGACAAGGGTACTGCTGACATGGCGCTGGTGTGGAGAGGGGGACCATCCAAGCTTGGTCCCCCAAGTCCAAAAAAGATAAGTATTGAATACTTCTTTAAAGCTTAATTTACTTACTTTTACTTGTTTAGGACTTTGAATTACTGCTAACCTTCCTCTGCTTTTTGCTTTGCAGGTATTTTGGAATTCAAAAATTGGGAAAGAAAAAGAAAGAGAAAAAAAATGCGTCATGATCTACCTGTAATCTTTATTTAGCATTGTAATCTTTGTGTATATTTTCTGGCATGTAATTACTTAATCCAAGTACCTTTCAAGTATTCAAACCCAAGGTTGTGAGGCCCAGAAAAAGCCCACGAGAGAATGCTTCTAACTTAGAAGCCCAAAGCTCAAGAATGAATTGAAATGGAGAAAGCCTTAGTGTATAGGCCTATATTCTTTCTTTTAACCGGATTTGTATTTTCAAAATTGGGTTGGACCCAAATAAATTTGGAATTTAGTAAAAGGATAAGCCCAAGTAAATTTAAATGACTTGAAAATGGTCCAAATGAACAACCCAATAAGGGAATTCACCTAATTACAAAAGGATGAGGCCCAATGCACCATAGCCCATACACAATCAAAGAAACCAAGTATGTAAAGAGATGGGCTTGAAAAATAAAGACGGTAAACAAGGAAATGGGGTTCATGTAAAGAAAAAGGATATTAGTCATTTTTGGTTAAAAGAAATGGACTAAGGCTCCATGTAATAAGCTTGAGTTTAATCAAAATTGAAGCAGGCTTGATCTAGTGAAAAAT
>AWUE01014429.1:0-17825 GCA_001974825.2 Corchorus olitorius
ATAGGATCCCCTTGTTTAATTCCTCTAATAGCCACAAATTTCTCAATTGGCGAGCCATTAACAAGAACAGCAAGGGTAGGATCAGTGATGGCAGACATAATTAACTTAACCAACTCCTTAGGGAACTGAAAGAAATCGAGCATTTTTTTAATGAAGCTCCACTCCAGCCTATCGAAGGCTTTCTCTAGGTCAATCTTAATAACCATCCAGCCTTCCTTAGCCGAGCTAGTCCTAGCAGTGTGGACACACTCCTGAGCTAGAATAACATTATCCGAGGCTCTCCTACCCGAAATAAAAGCCCCCTGCATGGGGCTAATGAGGTGGTCAAGAATGGGTTTGATTCTATTCACAATGATCTTAGTAACCACCTTAAAGGAAGTGTTACCAAGGCTAATAGGGCGAAACAGTTTAATAGAATCAGGCGAGGGTACCTTGGGAATAAGGGTGATAAGAAATTTTTTCCATTCAGAGGGCACAAGAAGAGAGGAGAAGACTTTCTTAATGGCACCGCAGAAACTGTCAGCAGTGATATGCCAACACTTCTAATAAAACCACGCATGAAGACCATCAGGCCCTGGAGCCTTAAAAGGTTTCAAGGACCAAAGAGCAAGTTTAATTTCCTCAAAGGAGGGAAGTTGAGTAAGAGAGCAGTGGAGATTAGGATCAATGGAGGAGGGAAAAGGAGGCTCAAGACAGGATAAAAGGCTCGAGGAGAATGATGTAGAGTAAAGATCAAGGAAGAAGGATCTGATAAGGGAAGCACACTCTTCACCAACGATCCAATTGCCCATGGAATCCCTTAAAGCTCCAATTCTGTTCAAATGACGCCTAACCACAGTAGAAGTGTGAAAGAATTTAGTATTACCATCTCCCTCAGCCAACCAATCCACTCTCGACTTCATGGCCCAGAGGGTTTCCTCATCTTTGAGAACAAGAGACAGATCAGATTTAAGAGATCTCTCCAGATCAATAAGGAAACGAGAGGGGGCCAAGGCAATTTTTTTCTGTATTCCATCCAGCCTAGCAAGGATTCTCCTCTCAGAGGATACATAATCAGCAGTTCGTCCTCCAGAATGTAAATAATCTCCTGGATGTCCTCCGGGAGAGTCTCTAAAACCGGAAGATCCCCCATTTACACAGTTAGAGGTTAAGGTTTGCTCAGGTGAGGAAGTTGAGGAAAAAGGAAGGTTAGGATCGAAAGGGATGTCGACAAGCCCTAAATCCTTATCAACCATCTCGATACTTGACCCGACCCGATTGGAATCCGCTCCTTTATGGGCCAAGACAGGAGTTTCATCAACACGGGCCTTTCCCTTGTCAACAACAGGCCCATACATAGGGCCCAACTCATTAGCTGAAACTAAAACCGAATCCCGCTCAGGGGAAACATTTTCCAAATTCAAAAGTTCCCGCTCCTTGGGCCTCCAAACCCTATCCGTACCAATCTTTGCAGAGTTACCACTATTCCCTGCAGAGGAATTAGATCTTCTTCCCTTTCTGCCTTTATTCCTCGTACGAGATCTGCCCCTGGATCTAGATTTTCTGGAATTATTGACCCGCATCCAAGGGCCAAAAGGGCCGTCAGTAGGCGAATTCTCTGGCTTATCATCTCCCAAGATCTTTGGAGCTCCATCAGAAGCATGGCAGTCTTCCTTTTTATGACCAATAAGGCCACAAGCAAAACAGAAGGTGACCCCTTCATAAACAAGCTTCTGTTTTCGACTACCGATACGAATATGGCTAAGGAGAGGCTTAATAAGAGGGACTTGAACACAAATTCGGGCGAATCTTCCCCTGCTGCCATTCACAGTGTGGTAATCAATTTTTTGGAGCTTTCCCAAAGCATCTCCAACTCTCGCAAGAGTCATCCTGTCAAAATATTCCACAGGGAAGTTAGGCATTCTGACCCAGACATCAGCAACCTCTTCTTGCTTGACTTCAGTAGGATCGAAATTTGGCACCCATTTCTGGACATTAATCTTCACGTTGCCAATGAACCAGGGGCCCCTTTCCAAGACCTTCAGAAAATCTTCTCTCTTTTCCAGTTTGATAATGAAGAACCCCTCTTCCAGGTCAATCACTTGGAACCTACCCTACAGCTGCCATATATCCTTAACTCGATCATTTATAAGTCGAAAAGGAAGATTCCTACCTTGGGCATTAATGATGAGGGAGTTGATCCAAGGGGCTCTGACCCTAGCTTTGTCAGCCTTCGAAAATTTAATGCAGGGAAAGGAATCATCAAGCTCCTCATCATCCGACATGTCCTCGGCATAAATGCTCTGTGTAGGGGCAGGGGAGAAAGGGAGGGAATTTTGAAGAGTTTCCTTGTAAGAGAGCCTAACAGACGATCTACCTTCTGTCCCATTAGCTGAAACAAAAGGGGCTTCTTCTATTGCCTTTCCAGGAAAGGAGGCCGTAAGGATAGGGCGGGCAACAAGGGAGTTTAAAAAATCAAACTCAGCCATGTCTAGGACAGAGATGGAAGGGAGAAGAAAAGGAAAAGGGGAAGGGAAGGGTGAGAACAAAAGGATGATGTCATCTTTTAGGTTTGGAATTGGAGAAAATACTGTATATAGCAGTAGCTAGCAATCTTAATTACTGCTCCATATATATTAGCCCATTTTGCTTGTCATTTCTTTTAGAACAAATTAATTAGGTGGGTTCTTATTCAACAATTAAATAGGCCTCTCTCTCTCCCCCCCTTTTTTCTTTTCACTTTGTTTCAAACAATGAAGAAGTAAAGAGAAAGAACTTTTGATGATGGTATAAGTTGATAACTACGTATTGTTCATAATCTTTGGTCTCCCACTATATATAATTGATTAATTTTCCATTAATCAAAAGATTAATTTAATTATATTCCCTTTTATATACTATATATATATACCCTCTCTATTTCCAAAAAACCTAAAGTTTTGCATGCTTGCAAATGCATTCAATGATCCAACAATATCATAGTAAAATATGAAACATTTTCATCCAAAAACGGGTTTTTTTTTTTAAAAGGAGAAAAATGAAACTCAATGAAACGTCATTATATTTTTGTATCCTAAATCATGACTAGAATTAAAAAATGTCAATTACTTGGGAGTAGGAGGAGCTCTCTCAAGTCTCAACTATAACCTACTATAATTGATGTTTGCATTCTATTCATGAACTAATAATATACACAAGATGCCTGACATGCATGGCAAGGAATCCCCCTTACTTGAAAAAGATGTGAAGTCTCCGGTGTTTTTGTCCATCTTTTTTTTTTCTAAATTATATTTAATTCCCTTAATCTATCTAATACCCGAAGATGTGGCCTTGACCCTAAAAAGGGGAGTTGAGAATTTGTTTTGATTCATTGACCCCAATTATTGCATTATTAAAATAATAATGGAAGTGAAATTGATTTCCAAAACTGCAAAAGAAAACCCATAAAATAAAGGTAATAGTTCGCATCTGTTTGTTCATTTTAAGCCCTTCTCCTACTCCAAAATTTCTTCTTGTTTTTTTTTTTTATTTGTTTTCTTGGGAGGTAACAATATCCAAGAAAGAAAAAATGAAAAAAAAAAAGGATTGTTAACATCAAAAAATGATTTAATTTAATTATAAAAACATTGACAGATTTCTAGTCTTTATTTTACAAGGACTTTCCCTTTCAAACAGCTTGTCTCATCATTATATTTGCTAGCAAGAGAGAAAGCTTTTCAGTCATTTGCTTGTCTTTGGTTATCCGTACTTGGGATCATTTTAATCCCTTGGTACCACCTTTTTTTTTCACTTAGAGGAATTTAACACCCCACCCCCTTTAAAAAAAAATGAAGATAAAGCTTTGCTCCTTTGGAATTAATTTGGATGTGGACAGTGGACATACACAAGGATGTTCAATGGCTAAGGTCAAGGGCCCTCTCCATTTTTTGGGTCACTTAAAACTTTTTTTGCCCACAATTCCCCCCACATACTTCCTTGCATTATGCCTTTCCTATCTTTTTTCTCTCTATTGTTTTTGGTACTTTCAAAATTATTTCTTGTTGGGATACCATCAAACTAACACAAGAGCCAAGAAATGGCATCAATTTAATTTTTATTTGTATTCCAAATGCCTAAACATCTTAATGGGTATAATATGAAGAACATATGTAATAATTATAATAAGTAATTAATCCCTACCAATTTTCACATGTGATTGATGTACTAGAATGGATAATCTTGTGCATGCAAATGTATGATTAGTTAACATTTTTATAACATTAAAAAAATGTAGAAACACAATCTCTAAGCCAATCTAATTTTGACACATTTCTAATCCTTCCCATATCTTTTATGTCCTTTTGATAACGTAATCTTTCAAAATATTTTTTGGTTTTCCTTTTTGCTAATTGTAGATTTGTATTTTGTAAATAGTAAGGCGGCATGGGGGGCTACTCTTTCCATTAAATTGATTCCTTTTGTAGGACCCCATTTGCTTTTTGCGCAAAATAAAAAAGAAAAAGAAAAAAGGATGGAAAGAGGAGGGGAAAAATTGTGTCCTTTTGTTGCTCTTTGTTTACCAAAAATGAAAAAGGGAAGCAATCAATTGAAAGATATATATTTTGCTTACAACCATCCAAATGTTTTTGATTATTACAATACCCTCTCACATAAGCCAGCCATCTTCAAATGATGATGGGTTTATGGTAATCTCATTTGATTTATTTTTTATAATAAGTAGAACCCACTTGAAATATTTTATAATTTTTTCCTTTTGGGAAGTGGCCCCCATCCCCCAAATCATGAAAGAAAGAAAGACTTACTAAAATAAAAATATAAAATAAGATAATATTTAATTTTAAAAAGGGAACAAATTCTTATTATTTTATTGGGGGTGGGGTCAACATCAACATCCACACCAAATTTTGGAGAAAAAGAGAGAACCCCACAGTTTCATTTTGGATCTATGCAACATTGATGTTGAACTGAGGATTACTTACTTCTTTTACTTTTCTTTTTTCCTTTTCTTTTCTTTTTTCCTTGTTTTATTTTCTGTTTTTTTCTTCTTTATGGTGAAATTAGAGCAAAAAAAAAATGGATATGAACACGTGTGAAGATGAGAGCAGCATGAAAAGTCATCCTTACGAAAAGGGTAGGGTAGGGTGACCCAGAACTCAGAACACATGTCCTACACATTTGAGAATTGAGAGAGTAGAGTTCTGGAAGCAGTTTTCCCAACTGAACTTTTGGGGGCCAACATTTGTTCTGTATTTTTGGGGGCCCACACCCCAACTCTTAAAGAAAGGGTACATTTGGAAACCTAAAAAAACATGTATCTTCAGCATAGATATTCTTTCAAATTTCATTTCACTCAAAAAAACAAAACAAATAATTATGAAAATAGTATACCCATTGCCATATCAACCAGTGTATCAAAATATATTCATATTAAACAAAAAAAAAATTAAAAAAAGAAGAAGATAAAGTTAAGATATCCGCAAAATGGACAAATGGCCACGTGTAGGATATTGACAATAATGAAAGGTGCCCTTTTCAACAACCTACTTTTATATTATCATCATCATTAATCAAATTATATTTTTGTTTGTCAAAATAGGATAAGTGGAATGAAATTTACATTTACAAACAAAAAAGAAAACCAATTTAATTTTCATTTTCAATTCCTCAGGTTGAAATTAATACACATCATCTTTCTTCACCTGCACACAATATCTATCTCTTTTATTACCAGACCAGACAGAACAACAATCAACAAAAAGACACTGCTATTGTAATAAAATTATAAAGTCCAAAACTTTTAAGACTAATAATTGCAGAAATTGAATCAAGTATAAGAAAAGAGTAATCAAGGAAAAAAAAACCAGAATGAAGACAAGGAATATTATAGTAAATGAAAGATGAGGGGTTTACTCTTTATATGTGCTAGACATATACATATACACCCTTCAGTTTTGCATAATATATAATATTAATGTCAAAAAGACTTGCTTTTTCACTGATCTATTCTGGAAAAATTCAAAATCCAAAGGAAAAAAAAAAGAGAAGGTGGGAAGAAAATATATGAGAAAAAGAACCTCCATTACAGCCCAAAAAGATGGAAAAGTAGTAGGGTGTTGTTCTTCCTTTCATCCCTACCAATCTTGTCTTTAACCCTACAAAAATATTTTTTGACAACCCTTTTTTTGCTTTCTCCATCTTCTTCTACCCCATCAAAACCAATCAAATTTAATTAGAGACTTGATGATCAACCTTGTCAGACTATAAACACAAGTGTACATATATGTTGGATACACATTGCAAGCACAATCCACAAGGAACTATTTCCTCCCCACCGCATTAAACTTTGCAAAATTGTGGGGCGAGTTCAATGCCACATGATATCTCTTTAATCATCATCTTCCTCTGTCTTTGCATTCTCTCTATTATCATTCTGGGCTCCCCAGAGACCATGCTATCATTTCTGGGCAAGAAACCAGCGCCCCCTTCATAAATTTTTCAGTCCCCAATCTTTTGATTAGATCTCTTTCCGTTGCTGTCCTGTTCACACCATATGGGGATTGCAATATGAAGCAAAAAAGGGACATAACTCTACTCACCGGCTGGTTGTTTCTGCTCTGCTGGTTTCACCTGAACAGCAGCAGGGACAGCATGTACATATGGGAAACCCGGCATAAGCTGATGTGGCTTTCCAGAGGATTGTGTAGTGGCAAATTGTGCGGCATGGATAAGTCCCTGTGATGGTAAGCCACCTCCTTTCATGTTGCCTGCAGCTGCAGCTGCCGCGGCAGCAGCAACCACTGCCTTTGCAGGGTCAGTGGTGCCAGTGTTAGCAAGTGAAACCGGAGAGCACAACGACAACATCGAAGATGAAGAAGTCGTTGATGAGCCTGGAGGCGGCGCCTGCTGTTGTCTTTGTAGATAATAGCCACTAGCAGCTGTTGCAGTTGCAGTTGTGTTTGGTGAGTGTTGAACTTGGGCCGGCATGTAAGCACTAGAGAAAAACAGCTGTGTATTTTGCATTGGATGCTTTTGATGCGGATGCTGATGCTGCTGATGCTGCTGCTGCTGATGCTGCTGCTGCTGCTGTAACACCACTTGGGGCTTGGTTCCCATATTTGAAGATGAACTAATGTGGGGGTTTCCCAGAACTGATGGCACACTCCTTCCACCAACAGGAGATGACTTCCGACTGGGCACTGATGGTGAGTTCTTGCCCTGCTGAGATGATAAAGTAGATGCTTGGCCACCTTTGTTGCCCGTAGAAGTGGAACCGGTTGTCCTTGGGCTACCACCAGCACTCCTAGAGATTGAAGTTGTGGGAGAGCCAACCACCATTGGAGGAGATTGGGATGGAGTGCTACTAGGAGGCTGTTGACCCTGCGTTGATGATTTAGGATTAGCTGCAAAAGAAATCTGGGTGTGGCCTTGTTGTTGCCGGCCTTGTTGCTGAGGAATGTTCTTGAGGGATGATGACGTTGAAGAAGATAGTGATGGAGAAGGAACTTGAGAGGTAGTTGTCCTCACAGAATTCTTCCACTGAGGAGATTGAACTGGACTGCTGCTGCTTTGCACAAGATTTTGAGGAAATGAAGACAAGGCATTTGGAAACTTGGCAGCCATAGATGATGAAGGAAGTTGATCAGAATAAGCAGTTCCATTGCTTGTTACTGGAGTCTTACTTCTAGTAGGAGCAGAAGCAGCCCCAAATTGGTGCGACTTTTGAAGCTGCAGCATCTGCTGTTGTTGCTGCTGCTGCTGATTTCGCTGAAGTTGCTGCTGAGCATTAGAAGCATTGATGCCACTGATTGAAGCTGGAATAACAGAACCTGATGTTCTGGCAGGAGCAGAGCCAAGATTCAGGGTCCGAGCAGAACTATCAATAACATTGTTGCCTGGAATAGCAGATGAATCAGACCAATCCTGCCTGGAGAAGGCAATGGACTGCCCAACGGATGCTGAACCCTTTCCTGCCATAGCCTTCCTTTCTTCTTCCACACTAGATGCATCATTACTTCCCCGCTTCCCTTCTTCAGAAGCATGATAATTATTCTTCTTCTGTTGTGCTGCTTGGGCAGCTACAGCAGCTGCCATGATCTGCTGATAGCCTTGCCTTGTACTTTCAGGAAGGCTCTGAAGAATAGCATGACTTTGTGCAAAGGAGGATATGTCCAGGCCGGGATTAGTAGCACCATTCATGGAAGCAAATGACATGGCAAAAGCTTGAGATGTCAGAGGCTCAACTCCAGTCCTTGAGCCTGGCTGTTGTGATGGCTGCTGCTGTGATTGTTGCTTCTTTTCCCCATGGTTACCGCCAGAACTAGTGGAACCACCCATTGAAGCAGCAGTCATTAAAGCAAAGTTTGGAGGCTGTAAGGGCATAGCAAAATTCTGACCATAAATATTCATATTTGCACGAGATACTCGACTGTCAGCGGTTGATGGGCTCTCTTCTCCCCCTAATTCACCCTCAAGTTGACGAACTTGATGAGAAGCATGCTGACTTGGCTGTTGTTGACGTTGCTGAAGCTGCAGGGGATGAGGTGACTGGTTTTTGGGAGCAGGAAAAGCTTGCAAATTTCCATTGCTACTATTCATACCAGTTCCATGTGGCCTTGACTGCTGGTTCTGCAAGTGCTTCTGTGAGGATGTCGAACCACTAGACATGCTTGTATTCTGATGACTTTGCTGGCTCTGCTGCAACTGTGAGGATGGTTGTTGCTGCTGTTGTTGCTGTTGCTGCTGCTGCTGAAGTTGTGAAGGGTGAAGCATTTGGGAAGAATAAAAAGATCCATGAATAAAAGGCATAGGCTGAGCATGATTTCCTCGATATGCCGGAGGTGCCCCCACATGTGCAGGAATTGGAAATGGATATGCATTATTCTGAAGAATTGCCAAGTACTGGGTTTCATTTCCTGGCATATTTGGGTAGTTGAAGCTCATTGCCGGGGCAGCAGTTGCACCAGCTGGGTTGGCACTCACTGAGGCAGAGTTAGATGTAGTGGATGAAGGATTGCTACTAGCAGCAGGAGGAGACTTCACAGACCCAGGTCGCACTGATGCGGCAGCAGCAGCCTGTTGCTGGCTCAGTGGGAAGATAAATGCAGGTCCGTGCTGAAATTAAGGACACCAAAAGAAATTTCAAAAGGAATTCCAGACAGAATTTTGGGGTATCACAACGCTGGACCAACAAAAAAAAGAATTTTCTTTGGGTGAGAGTGCGTACCAGGATATTACTGGGTGCTCCTGGGGGTAGAGCTTGCTGTAGCAGTATTTGCTTTCTCTGTGCAGAGTCCACCATATTCGCACCACCAGCTTGAGAACTTTTATCTTTACTAACATGACCAGGAAAAATAGCAAGAGCTTGTCCCTTGTCTTGTGCAGAATTTGCACCTCTCCCAGGAATGCTCCCATGCAATTCCGTAGGGGGAACAACATTTAGATTGCAAGCCTTAGCCCCATACAGTGAAGCTGAACCTGGTGCTGCTGGCCAGAAAGGATTCATCTTCATAAATTGCTGGTGATAGTGAATATTCCGAGCAATGTAGCAATGCGTTGCACATCTCTTTGGTCTTGGTTGAGTAAAAAGCAAATGTGGAGGCTGCAATCAGAAGTTCAAAATAACTCAGGACAACCGTAAGAAAAGGAGAAGAAGAAATCAGCAGCTGCTGAAATAAGAAAGGACAAAGTGGCATGCCTGAATAGCTGCTGGAGACACAGCGCTCCCTTCCATGGACACAACACCTTGTAAAGGAGCCATGTATCTGCTCAATATATTAACAAAAGAAGAAGTCATTTCCCCCATTATAACATCTAAATCACTGACTGAGATCTGCTGATGGCAAAAAAAGCACAAAAAGAATACAAAGTCACGCAGCCGTACCCCATTGGAGGAAGTCCACCAGGCCAGCTAGCCATTGACATTGGCAAAGGTAAAGAAACAGATTGTGCTGTAGAAGGCAAAAAAAAAAAAAAAAACCTCCAGATCAGCAAACAGAAGAAGAGGGGGAATTTTTCAAAAAAAAAGAAAGAAGAGAAATTAAAGCAACTTTACCAGTTTTCTCCAGAGTGGGTTGTTGATGGTGCAGCTTTTGAGCATGTTGGTTCAGCTTGTTCCCACTCACACTACCTGAGGCACTATCTCTATCAGATTTTTCCAAATCAAGCTGAAGATCAATATTCCTTTCTTTATTTACAACTGGTTTATGTGATTCAGCTTCTTCAGCAATGAGTTTAGCCTTCTTATTATTATCCTCAGCTTCCACATTAACATTCTGCTTGCCAATTTTCAATCTTTTATCATCTTCCTTTACTGTAGACTTCATTTCCTGCAGAAAAACACAAATCAAACCATTAATTTATGATGATACAATATCAAACCACATGATAGCTGACAGCTGCGTAACTCACCAATTCCATATCTGAGGCCATTGGTTTAGGATCTGAAGCCCCAAAATCATTCTCACCATCCCTTTCTGGGGATGATCTAGATGGAGGAGGAGCCTAAAACCAACAAAAAAAAAGAAAGAAAGAAAGAGCCTTAGAAATTTTTCATAAGACATGGGGGAGAAAAAGCTTGGATCTTTTAAGAAAAACAGGATCCACACCATCAGATCTATCTGGAACTTCTCTTCTCGCTGGCTCTCAATCTCATAAACCATTGAATTCCTGAAACGCCAAAAGCCAATCAGAGAAGAATTCAGACCCTCCAAAATCAATCCCACCCAAAAAAAGAAGAAAGGAGTAAAGAAGAAAATGACGCTCACGCTTTTGTCACTGTCAAATTCTCACGCTCATCATCCAATCGGAGACCAGAGGACTTAGGATTATTAGCAGGAGGTGGTGAAGATTCCTTCTTTGGCGATTGAGACTCGTCCTTTTTACTGATACCAATATCTCTGCTCTCGGATTCTTCGGTCAAAGGCTTAGAATCCTGAACCAGATTGTTTTTCTCTTCCTTCACTGGTTCAGCCTGGACAAGCTCGGCTGAGGCCGTTCCAGCTTGTGAAGAATTCATCAAATCATACGAACCTCCATTATTTTCAGCCACGGATCCTGAATTCTTCTCCAAATTGGGAGGTGAAGAAGCTTCAATTTTAGCTGGTTGATCAATTTCAACCTTAGTTGTAGCAGACGAAATGGAACTGTTTCTAACAGGGAATATAGAAGGGGGTGTTGCTGTTGTCGTCTCATCCTCATATTTCACCGGTCTCGGTCTCTTCCTCTTTGGAGCTGCAACAACAAAAAAATACCAAAAGTCAAAATCTGCTACCCAATTGCTCAATAAGGAAAAAGCTTTTGCTTTCCTTCTAAGCTGAAGGTAACTTACCAATTGCAGACATAGGAGTAGCAGAAGAGTTGGAATTTGGAGGCAAAATGGAAGAAGATTGAGGAAGAGTTGATGGGGAGTTGGAGATCGGAGAAGATACTCTTGATTTAGCATCATTATTGGGTTTATTAACTTCCCTTGAATCAAACTTAACCAAATCGTTCCCAACAGTTTCTTGCTTAGATGGGACTTGTGGCTGCCTCATCAAACCATATAAAACCTCCGCAATCTCGATCTCAATTTCTTCTTGCGCTGAAGATGAAGATTTTGAAGACGATTTAGGTGGCCTCTGTTTTGGTCCGTTAGGCTTCTACATCAGAAACAAAGCTTTGTTACTAAATTGAACAAAAAGGAAGCCCCAAAAGACCCAAAGGAGAAAGTGAGATTTTAATCAGAAAACTGACCATCTTCTTCCTCATAGAAGCATTGGAAGAAGATGGAGACGCTGGAGCCGGAGATGATGAGGTCAACATCCCAGCTACCCCTGTTCTCACAGGCGAAGTGGAAGCTTGACGGTGATTTTGCTCTCCACCTAGAACACCAGCGCCACCGCCACTTGAGGCCCATTCATGAGACCGTTTAGTAGAAGCTGAAAAAAGATAAAAACAAAGAGGAAAAAGAAAACCAATCAGTGAATTCAAAAGAAGAAACTTGCTAACAAAAAAGATGCTCAATTTCGTAATCTCTTCCACCTCTCTACCTGACCGAGCTTTTCTAGGCACCGACACACCAATCATTTCATCGGCAGCCTTCCATGTAGATGATGTAGTCGTGGTGGTAGCCATAGCCGTCCCCACCGGTGGTGTTGTTCTGAGAACTTTAACTGGTGGTGGAAAGCTCTTCCGATGTTGATGCTGCTGCGACTGTTGTTGATGTTGCTGATGGTGTTGCTGTGGTTGATGATGATGATTGTGATGATGATGAGTAGACATGGACATAGACCCCCCGGTGTTGTTTGGTGGTAACATCCTAACAGAACCTCCACCGCCGGTGGTTCCACCACCGTCTTCATCATCATCATCTTCATCGTCGTTAACACTTTCTTCAGAGCTGTCATCACCTCCATCTTCTCTGTTACTTATCAACCTATCTCCCCTTCTTCTTTTACTCGTTCTACTCAAGCGATCTCTTTCTCTTTCCCTATCTCGTTCTCTATCTCGCTCTCTATCTCTTTCCCGTTCTCGTTCCCTCTCCCTTTCTCGATCTCGATCCTTCTTTCGATCCCTTAAACGCGCCGTTTCCTGTAACTCCACCGGCCCATCATCCTCTGCACCATCGGAAAAAGGAAAGAAAAATACAAATCAGATAATTAACAAAGACGACACCATTAAAGAAAGAGAAGAAAAGTCAGATCTGGTTTTATAACCTGGCGAGTCTCTAAGGGAACTACTCCTATGCCGCCGCCGTGAAAGGCCATTTGTAGATGCGGCAGCAGCCATAGTGACTCTCCTTGCTTCTCTGGTTCTATCCATCTCTGTAAATTAACTCGTTTTGCTGGTAATAAATTAGTTGTTATAAAAGCGAAACTAATCGCATCACTCATCAGTCAATCCGCCTCAAATCTACCATAATTCGCCGGAAACGAGCTCCGGTGACTATCTCCGGCGAGAAAATCGATTCCAATAGCTTTCAAAGATCTTGTGTTGAAGCAATCTGTCAGACTTGCAAAGATCTTAGCTTTTCTCTTATTTCACCCTCTCTCTTTCTTTCTTCTCCCCCTCCTTCACCTTCTCTCTCTTTCCTCTTTTTGTGTTCTAAAATCTCATCCTCATTTCTCTATTTCACTCTCAACGAAACCCACTCCAAATGCTAGTGGACGGCCACGATCGATGACTGCAATAAATGCTCAGATCTTGACCGTTGATTACTCGACATATCCAACGGTTTTCATGGGCTCAAACCAACATGGCAATATCTCAACCCTTGATTCAAGGGCCTCTAATACGCTCTTAATCTTTTTCTTCATTATTATACTATATATACTATACGCCACGTGTCATCCAATTTCTTCCCTCTCAAGCTTCCGTAGTTTCACTCACTACCAATTTGGAAATAATAATCAATTTAGTAAACTTTTATTTTCCATATAAATATAAATATAAATAAATTCTTAAAAATATTTATTAGTAATTATTATTACATTATTATTATATTATTACAATTTTTTAAAAAAAGTGGCAGTATAGTAGAGTTAGGGGAGTTGAGGACTGTTACCCACGAATCACAATAGGGAGGCTGGGGGGCTCTTGAATTTGCCAAAGAGATGTGGTGACCGGCTATTACCGGTGGCATAGACCTTGGTAAAAGCAACATGACGATCACAAGGAATCTAGGTGACCGCAGAAAATATCGTTTCAACCGGTCAAATTCATTATTTCGGTTCCACGTTTTAAATTATACAAATAGATAAAAAAAATATTTTAATAATTACTGCGAATGCAACTTATATATTGTATAAGTATATAATAATATAATATTATAATAGTAATAATAATAATAGTAATTCTTTTTTAGATTGCCGAAAATTGACAGGAGTGGGCCCACTAGAAAGCATTCAAGTAGAAAATCGACGGACCAAATTGGATGTGACCAGTAAAAGCAACTGTTGTAGCCCTTGGATCACGATCTGACGTGGCGTTAGTAGCATCCTTTTTAAAGAAAACGCCCTTAATCAGATTCCCAACGAACAAACAAGTCCGAGCTGGCACCGAACCAGGGAGGCTCGTGGTTGTCGATCAGCGAGCCTGATCTTGGACCGTCCGATGGATGCATTGGACGGCTGGGATATCAGGTTGGGAACTCAGAGTCACGGTCACGGAACTTCCGAGAATGTGGACCCCACAATCAGCTGCCGATCTAGAAATTATTTCCTCGCGTTGGCCTATTGTCACGTTCGCTAGATGTGGCAGCTTGCGATGACGTGTAACGGGGTCCCACTCCCCAAACACATTTACTAAAAAGAAAAACAACAACAAAAAATCGGAAAACCTACTCGCCCGGTCAAATTTCACCGCGCAGTTAAAAGAGGAAAGAAAACCGCCGAGTCCTCGTCGCTTTTACGCCACGCGCTTCGGGCGGGATTCACATTTTCACAATACCGTGCAATGAGAGAGAAAATAAATTAGGAGTACTAAAAAGTTATCCGACGTGGCGACGTCGTTCTCATTACGTGTCGTACAGTTAACCCGACACGTGGTTTATGCTCCCCGCTTATTCGTCGCCTCGGATCTTGTTATTGGCTACCCTTCCGATTTTCCATGGTCACACACTGGTAAATAAAATATCTTTAGATAAGAGTGAAATCATTAAAAAAAAATAAAGAAAGAAAGAAAAGGGAAGAAAGTATAATACGACAAGGGTATTTCACGAAATTAATGACGTGGCAGGTGGACAAACCTTTTTTAGGTTTTTTATTAATTTTATATTAGAAAAAATAGATATATTTATTGTCTCCACTTGCGACTTTTGAGTGGTGAAGGGTTTCCTTGCACGAGGATGTCATTTTATCAGGACCCTTTGAGCGAGAACATTATTTAAAAAATATTAGTAATTAATATATTGATTAATAATACACTATATATATAGTGTATGATAATATACTGTTACTAAAATGAAGGAAATTAATATTTGGGAGACCATTGTGGCCACGTCAGAATCAGGGACCCACAAGAAAATGGTTGACCCACCATAATGGATCCCTTTCTCCACCTTTTGTCGCTTTGCGAGGAGAAAGCGAGGAGCTTTCATTCCCTCGCTATCGTGAAATCCCGAAGCTGTGCCACGTGTGCAACCAATGCGCTACGTCATCTTGCCCACGTGGCACTCTCACTTACCGTACTCTTAACCCTAGCCGTCAACAAAACAAGCAAGAAGCAGGCTCCCCCCCCATTATCTCCCATTACTTGCTTTCAAATGATATAAGGTTTATTGATTTATTAATTTTCTTTGACCTTTTTGTAATTAACAAATAATATATTAAAAATAAAATTAAGGGATCCACCAGAAGAAAAAAGATATAAAATCAAGGGGAAAAATTGGCAAATTCATTGTTTTTAGCTATTGTTACTTTTATTCATCAAATTATTACTACAAATTCATTTAAAAAGGATTTGAAACTAATCTCAAAGGTGGGCATATATTATTAGTAGACTAAATAAACAAAAAATCATGATTTAAAATTTTGATAATGGAAATCTTAGATTGGTATATTCCTCTTTATGGACATTTTTAAAATGGGTATGTCGGTTTAAAAAAATTATTAAATTTTTAACTTGATTTATTTATGCAAGATGGGAAAATCAATTAGTTTTAGATGATGAAATTCATCATGGACTAAAAACGTTTGACCTCATTGTATTCTCATTATAAACATAAAATACAAGAAGAATTCCATCTCCACTCTCTTGTCATGATGTGACCAACTCAAATGGTGTTAAATTAGCTTTATCTAACATCTATCTATTAGTTTTCTAAAAAAAATAGTATTGTTAAAGATGTAAAATTACGGACAACTATTCATTTGAGTAAAAAGAATATGACGTGTCTAAATAAGTTATTGAATTTGAATCTTATAAATAAAGAAAAGCTTTAAGAATATAATAATAATTTTCTTTATTTATTGTTAGTGTAATTCGACTCTAAATTAATCAGTCTCTTAAATGACTATTTAATTGTCTCTTAAATGACTATTGATTCATCGAACATCAAAGAAGATAATATAAAAATTAACTTGCTATATTAGCCAAGTTGGTTAAATAAAAGTACTCATCCTTAGTTATTGAAAGGAAGGTCATGTAAAGTTTAAATATGTAATAACATGAATGGAAGAATAAATGAGATTAAATAAAATAATAATATACATATAATTTTATATAATATATGGGGAAGGAGAAAAAAGAAATAAATGAATGGTGAGTGGCCAAAAAGGGACACCACATTGTGGCCTATCTCTAGTTCTTTCTTGCTGGACTCACCATCTTAATGAATAAGATATCACAATAAGGGCTGGTTCTAATATATATATATAATATATAATATATAACAATAATAATATAGTATAATATAATAATAATATAGTATTTCAATATTTGCAAACAGCTAAGAATCATTACATAAATAAAAGTAATAAATATAGAATGCTAAGTTTAGATTGTCTGACAATTTAAAATGCCAAGTAGGATCTTTTTTATATACAAAATTGCCAGGTAGGATCTTATTATCACTAAAGATATATATTATATATTCGTATAAATACTATAGTATAATCATATTTACTAGTAACAGATTTTACCATGTATATATATATATATATTACTATATATAATATAATATAATAATATATAGTAGTTTTAAGTAGTAGCAATAATTTTTGTTTGTATTTCCAATTTCTTACACTAACTAATCTTTTACTGGTAGGGCTAAACCTAGATTTGACGTGCTGGCAAAGAAGCAATATGGGGTCCATTTCTTCATACAAAATGTAAAGACAAGTTTAAAAATTGTTTATAAAATTTTCATGATTGTGAAGAATTGTTTGAATTAAAAAATCATTATACATCATCATTCATCATGGGTTTTCTAATATATATATATATATATATATATATATATATATATATTGTTACTACTTACTAGATAGATGTATCATGTAATATAAAATTTTAATAGATCTACTCATATATTATTTGTTTATTATTTTAGTTACATAAGTAAGTTGATTCAGAAGACCCATTTTACAGTGATAAACATCATCGTAATTTAATTTAACTACTAAGTAATGTCAAAATTAGAGAAATATACTAATATATTAATATTAATATTTAAACTAAAGATCGATCATCGAATCAACACTTATCAATTGAGAGGAATGAATTTCATTTCATTTTTAATAATATTTCAATTTCAAATTTTGTGAATGAAGAAATTATATGTTAAAAGGTATTTTTTAAAATCTATAGTTTAACATGATTTAATTCTAAATTAACGAGAATCATTATGTCTTTTAAATATGGGATTTTAAAAAATAAAAAAAACAAATAGATCATCAAAGTTTTTTATAATTATTAAATATCATATTTTATCTTATTAATTTTTAATTCATTTTTAAATAGCTATAGACATGTCATTAATTTCTTAAAATAGAATATAATCTTTTAGTTTGTACATTATAAATAAGTTAACATGTATGGATACATCTATTTGCCTTTTATGTAAAAAAAATTGAATATATATAAGTTTTTAATTAACACATTTGATTGGTTTGAAATTTCTTTTGAAAAGCCAAAATTGAAAGATAAATAAATTTCTATTTGCTTTGTGAATATACAAGTTTTGACGGTGCAGTCTTTATAAAGGAACAAAAAATGTATGAGGAAAAGTCCGCAAAGTGGGACAAAGCGTGTAGTATCATACAGTGACTTTTTTCACAACTTTGTAATATTTCTCACTCTTTTTTGTTTTAATAAATATAAGTAGAATATAATATTAAGTTGTTTGATCAAAATATATATAATAATACTAT
>AWUE01014431.1:0-28370 GCA_001974825.2 Corchorus olitorius
GGTTCGTTTATGTTCACGAACATGCTCGATTAATGTTCGTTTAGTGTTCGTTTATTGTTCGTTCAATAGCTCGTTTATGTTCGTTAATTAAGATTATAATAGTAATATATATGTAATTATATTTGTTATTTCAAATAATATTCAAATTTTATTAGAAATATTTATTAATATGTAATAAATATTAAAATATTTATTTAATATACAGTAAATATTATTAAAAATAATATGGAATTATTAGAAATTAATTTCTAATGAAATATTTCTAATAATATTTGTTCGTGAACAGACTCAATTAGTGTTCACGAACACGTTCGTTTATCGTTCACGAACAAATCCATTTAAACGAGCCGAACATAAATGAACGTGAACACTGCGTTAATAAACGAACACGAACTCGAACACCCTATAAAAAATATAAACGAACACGAGCCGAGCTCGAACGAGCAAAATGTTCGCGAACACGACTGGTTCGTGTTCGAGCTCGGCTCGTTTGCACCCCTAATGATCACCAAAAAGGAGAGATAGTAGGATTTTATATTTATATGGGCTTTTATATACACCGTCAGTGAAGTTTAGCAGACTGCACAAGCGGCTTTTGAAGGGTGACATGTGTCCCCTAAGGATTAGGTTGAAATATTTAAAATTTGATTAATTCAGAAAATGAACATATATCAACTCCACAACCTGTTCGTAGAGTCCAAAATTTACACCGACAGTGTATCAAATAATTATCCTATATTTATTACTATTATTAATAATATGGTATTAAATTTCTTCTTTTCTTCCTACAAATAACGTCAAAAGAAATTTCTCAAATCAAATTTTAATATATATAATAATTTAAACCAATCAAAGATTGTTCTTAAAGATATTAATACAGTATTTATTTACATCAGGTTCAAACCTTTTCCACACAACTTAGCCATCACAGGTTTTAGCTGATGGATCACATGCGAAATACGAAAAGCTAAAATATCATTTCAAAGGATTTTGTTCTAAATTAAAGTAATTTATAAATTATATCCTAATTGCAATTTGCACTTTCTTTATTTACACTTAGCCATCCAAATCTCGATGTCAATATATCACCTTTTCTTTACTGTATTATATTTTTTTGGGGGTGGTCAGTTTAATTTGGTGTCAAAGGCTTGTTAATTAGGTGCCTTAATTTAATTCGGTGCTTTTGTAATAATCAAATAATATATATAATTCATTTGCACATGTTTAACGTTTATAATTAAAGATAAGCCGACCTCACTTTATGATCATTATTATGACTGAGCTGATGTCATCCCATGGAAAATTAATTAGCTAAACTTATATATATGTAAAGTATGAACTACTAATTATGAATAACATATATATGCTGTCAAATAGTAAAATATTAATGGGATTAAAAAGGAAATGGTTGATTAATACCAAAAAAAGGGGAATGGTCGAAGAAATTAATCATGATTTTTTTCTTCAAGTTTCAACATGAAAAACCTTTCACCTTAATTAATTGGAGTTGAAGTGTGTGGTTATTATTAAAGGGTATAATATATATACTATTATTGTGTGTTGGTTGAATGAAAGCAGTTCGATATTCCTTTTGTAAGGTTTTGCTTCAAGTATTGTGAATAGAGAAAACAACATTTTTTGAAGTGTACCTCTCTATTAGAGTTTGATCATGCTGTTCGGTTTAAAATTATTTCAGACTCAATGTAATTACTACTGAATATCGAAAGACTTATACATATATACGTGGTATCTTTATAATAAGCACAACCAATTGTAGCACATATTGTTCCTCTTCGTACATGATTTGAGTGGAAGAGAAAGAGATTGTCACTGGTTCAATGATTAAAGTGTTTGCTATTATTTAGGTTGTTTCCAAATCAGCATTCAGCAATGGATGATGAGACTTTGAAACTTGGGGTTATTAGTAACTTATACAAGCATCCAACAAAAAGTACAATAAAAAAGGTTCAGTTTTTGTACACAATCTTTTCCAAATTTTTTGTGGTTCATGCAAAAGCACATATATGCTAAGCAATAGTAAAGATTTTACATACATGTGTGAACTATACTTTATCAATTGTTGGTCCAATGATTGAATTACATGATAAAAGTAGCAAATTTCTTTTCTTTTTTCCTTTAGTTTTGGGTAAAAGATGATGAGATTAATTTGATCTCTCATGAATTTTCTTTTTATCAAATTATAGCCAAGTTGACGGCCTTCCCTCCCTAAAAATTATGTGAAAGTCTTTATCAGTCCATTCAACAAAAAAAAGTGCTTTAAGCTTCGTGCATAGAAATTTCTCAGTTAGAAATGATATTAGGCATGCATTTTAAGTATTGGACTTGGAATTTTCAAAATGGGCAAAAAGCATCTTAGCAAGTTGGTCAAATTAATTAGCTGCAGTTTGCTTCTTAAGGTTTATTCAAAGCATGCAAAAACAAGATGGCCTGTAGTATTCACACCCAAACTGTTCAGTTCATAGTTTTAAGTTTTAACTGACTATCTGTAAATTTGCAACTAAGAACGGTCCACAACTTATAAGTGATGGGTTTATTTTGGTGCAGCTGCCAAACATTTGATCTGAATGCCATGTGCTTTTTGAGTAGTCTAAATTTGGCCAAAAAGTAGTCTAAATTAATTAGTGCCCGTTGTAGTTTAGAAAATGAAAACGGAATTGGAAAATGAAAACGGAATTGGAAAATGTTTTTGAAAGCAATCTCCCTTAATTTAAACCATAGTTATTAAACCCGGACCGCCCGGCGATCGGACCGTTCGACCCGGTGACCCGGAGCTGGAACCGATCCGGATTAACATTTGAACCGTTTAAGGAAACAACCCGTTGAAATCCGATGTGACCCGTTGAAATCCAAATTAACTCGGTGACCCGGCCGGGTTTCAAGTGACCCGGTGGATTAATGTATTTCATTAAAATTTATATTTAAATCCATTTTTTTCATTTTTTAAATATATATATTAAGGGAAATATTGTAAATTATATAATAAACCTTAAAAAGAAATTAAAAAATAACAAAATTTAATAAGTATTATATTCTTAATGAAATTTTTTACATCTATCCGACTTTATTTATTTAAATTAACATGGCTCATGGTTGGATAATTGATCATTAATGGAAATAAATTCATTTTTTATAGTTTTATATGCTAAAATATAATTATTTCCATTTATATCATTATGTAAGAATATTATAAATTAGATTTAATAATTTTAGTTATAGAAATAATAAATATAAAAGTTATAAAAATATTTAAAAAATATTATTTATTAATTCACATTGATCCGATTGACCCGACAGTTAAACCAATTGACCCGTGACTCGAAGTCTCGAGCGAATCACTCTCCGGGCCGGATTTAATAACTATGATTTAAACACCATAATATATACATGAACTGAGCTAATATATTTGTTCTTCATTGTTTCAAAGTTTGTAACTAATCGTGCCCCCTCTTATACCTAACGTGTTCGTTAAGGCAAATTCAGAAAAGAAAAAAGAATCCCACAAAATACCATGTATCCTTCTTTTCTCTCCCTAGTCCCTATACCTTTTTCCTATGAAATATCCTTCTCTCATAGTACATTTTCCGTCCCTTTTTGAGAGAATATATATGCATCTTTTAATTAGAGTAAGTATATATTTTCCACCAATAAGCTTAATTTTCTCCATTAAACTTGTAGACAGCTAGCTGATTAATATATTTTGTACTTAACAAATTAATTAATGATGTAAGGACCAGCTAAAAGTCAAAATAATTTTTTTTTCTTTTGTTTCCTACCTATTTCTGATTAAATTGCGCAGAATCGTTGCCCAATTTGTCATATACTCTGCAAAGAAGAACTAGAAAGAAGCAAAATTTAATAAAACCAAACCAGACAACATAGATAAATATATATATTACAGTATGTCCTAGTATTATATTCCTTGAAAAAGAAAATGAAATTCAAATTGATTAATTGAAATTGTAGGTGGGTGTTAAAAATAAATGGTAAGACACATTTCCCCATTCTATGGATAAACATGGCCCCATTAAAAACCAAACCCCATTTTTTGTGTTCATTAAATTTTTAATTTCCTTTCAAACACCAATGAACACATTGGGTCAACAACTTTGTCTTTAATCTTATCATCATCATATTTTTCCTTGCAAGTTTTATTAATTATAATTATTATTATGCTTTTAATTTTAATTTTAATATAAACACACACATGTTGAGTTGACCCGTATAAGAGCAAATTAAATCATGATCCTTCTTCATCATTTTCGGTTCACACTTGCAAATTTTGCATTTTGCTTGCATATATCAGAATTCAGAAAAAGCCTTAAACCTCTATCAGATCTTTAACACTTTAATTAATTCACTGTACTAGAAGCCAGAAAATTGAATCCTAAGTGCCGTTGGTTGACTAACCAGCCGTCAAAGAAAAATTAAAAACCCAGCAGTAAAAATTAAAAAAAAAAGAGATTAAAAATGTTGAGACAAGTCAATATCCACGTGTAAAGATCCTAATGGTGGTGACCCACTACGTCATCTATTTCGTACCTCGTGCAGGTGTTGTTAACTATGCCCTCGACTTCTATATAAACCCCTGCTCCCCCCTTCCTTCTCTGTTCCATTTCATACGTTAAATCATTAACTCTTCTTCACTTTCTTCTTCTTCTTCTTCTTCTTCTTTCTTCTTCATTTGAGAGACAACAAAGGAAAAAAGAAAAGGCATAGGTTTGTTTTTGTGAAAATGGCAGGGGGTGGATTCTCGACGGTGGGAGCTTCAGGCGTGGAGTTCGAAGCTAAGATCACCCCTATCGTGATCATTTCTTGTATAATGGCGGCCACCGGCGGCCTTATGTTCGGTTATGACGTCGGTGTTTCTGGTAATTTACTGTTTCTTTTAATATTTTGCATATAGTTTTTGCATGAAATAAAAAGTTCAGATGATGATAATATATTTAGTAATAAAATATAATAATCAAGTAATGGAAAAAGACGTGGAGACCTTTTTTTTCCTGTTTAGTTTATTTTAAAATCAAAAGTTTCTTTTCATTGTTTTTATATAAACAAGAAACACCCTTTTTTTTTTGTCATCAAGCTTTTATATTTTGTTTGTATATCTTAATCTTATACAAGTTACACGTTTTATTTTAAAATATGTTTCTTTTTCTCTATGGTTTGATTAGTAAAAGTAGGAATTAAAAAAAATCATTTCAGGATTTTTATGAAAATTAAATTTGTAATTAAAAGGAATGAAAAATGATAAAAAGGAAAAAAGCAGCTGTTCTTTTCTTCCGGCGAAGTGAGAGTCTGAACTCTGAAGTCTGAACTATAAAAGATCATTTACCATGTATAAGGAGACAAGGGCACTTTTGGAATTCTGTTGTCTCTCTGGTCTCTGGCATCTTAATACCGTTGACGTAGAAGTCTGTTCAAACGGTAGTTAGTGGAGCCCGGTAGTTGTTATAATTATGCAATTTTTTTTGGAAATTACCTTCTTACCCATCTCAATAATTTTTTATTTTCCAAAAACTACAAAAATATTGATTCTAGAGAGTGATAATTAAGTTTCTCTTTTAACCAAAAATAATTAAGTTAATTACCTTATCACATTCACATGGTTTTGCTACTTTACTTAATTATAAATCAATAATAATTATAAGAAAAAGCTCAATGTATTTTCTAAGAAAGACATGCCGAGTTGCCGACATCGATAGATAAGTAGATAACAACTTGTGCATGAATTAAAAAAAAAAGTTACTCCATGTTATTTTAGTTTTTTTCTTTCTTTAAATTTCGATTACTATGTAATTAAATGAATTGGATTAATTAGTTGATCTAATTATTTTGTTTTGTTTTGTTTTGTTTTGTTTTGATGTAGGTGGAGTTACATCAATGCCCGACTTCTTAGAAAAATTCTTCCCAGTAGTATATCGCAAAACACAAAACCCCGGAATTGATGGAAATTACTGCAAATATGATAACCAAGGCCTCCAATTGTTCACTTCGTCACTATACTTGGCTGGTTTAACGGCAACCTTCTTTGCCTCCTACACCACACGGAAGCTCGGCCGCCGCCTTACCATGTTGATTGCCGGTTTCTTCTTCATTGTTGGTGTTGTTCTTAATGCCGCTGCTCAAGACCTTGCCATGCTTATTATTGGTAGGATTTTGCTTGGTTGTGGAGTTGGTTTTGCTAATCAGGTACCACTTTATTCTAATTTTAATTTTTTAAATTATCATTGTAAATCAAGAAGTTTAAGGAATCAAGTAGTCAAATCTAATTGCTACTAATTGAGTTCTCAACTACCAAAAACTTTTATACCCTAAATTGAATTAATTAATTACTTGATTAATCTTGGAATATAATTGAGCCAATTTGAAATTGGAACATATAAACAAGGCAAAAAAACGCGTTTGTTACTTTTGGGTTGTCTCCATAGATAGAACCATTGAGGTAGCCTTATATGAAACATCATTTAAGTATAATTTCCCTTTCAAGACAGTTGGTTTTGATTTGAAAATGATACATATTTTTTTCCCTTTTCTAAACTACTAGTATAAATTTAGTCTATGATATATTAATAATAACATTTGAATTATGGCTTATATGATAATATGAACCTTTTAGTTCCCAAAATTCTTACATGTCTAGCAATCCAATTTTAGCACGTAGCTCTAAAGTTATCTTGAACTTGTCGGTGTTTTGGCTTAAGTAGTTTGTAAGAAATGGACCAACCTTTTATGACCCATTGCTCCATAAAGTCTAACTATAGTGCTAATTAAACTCCAACAATTGGTTGGTTTATATTTATCAATTAATTAATCCAATTAATTGGCTAGGGTTGTTTATGTATATATTTTTTAATCTTGTTTAATTAAGCTTTCTTAAGTCTTAGTCATCAGGCAGTAATAATTGTTTATCATTTCCCTTTCACTTAATTTGAAGCTTTAAATACTATATTCCATGGCTTGACATTTTCTGCATATGATGGTGACCATTTTTTCCTCTCCACTGGGTTTTAATTAAAAATTGGCATCATCATATGAAAAAGATCTTTTAGTTTGGATTTATCTCAAAAAGTATTCAAAAGCAAGTTTCTTTACATTTTATTCTTGCTCTTAGAATCTTTTTTCCTTTTGTTGTTTTAAAATCTTTTGAAAAGTCTTTTGTGAATTACGTGATACCTTGTTGACTAACCCCTTTCTCGGTTTCCATCTAGTCTTCACTTCTGTGGTGTACATTTCTGAATTCTTTATCTTATCTTTCTTTTTGGGTATATATTTTGGCTAGAAGGACCTTAAATAGTTAAATATTAACTACCCATATATGTTACCAAACTTTTGAATGATGGAAACAGTAGCGGTGGATTGCCTATATAGATACAATGGTTCTTTGTTTTATTCTTAATTATAATATTAGGGATGTATAATCAATAGGTGATTTAAAATTAGTTTGGTTAATTTGATATATTAAATTAATTCTTGATCATAACCTAATGTATATGTGTGGTACTGTGTCTAAAGAACAAAATTTCAAAAAACTATTAGTAATAATAATAGGGTTAATCAAGTTTAAAAAAATATCTCCACCCATCATAATCGATGAAGATATTTATTTTTTTTGGCCATAATGAAGATATTTATTTGATGATCTAATTTTAATTTGTAAATAAAAAAATTGAATTGAAATTGCAAATTTTGTTTGTATGGGAAAATAGGCGGTGCCACTTTTTCTATCGGAGATAGCACCCACAAGAATTCGAGGAGGGTTGAACATATTATTCCAACTTAACGTCACTATTGGAATTCTCTTTGCAAATCTGGTCAACTACGGGACTAGCAAGTAAGTGAATTTTCTCCTTCTTTTACTCCTAATTTTCTTCATTTTTATAAGGGTATTACTAATTATTTATCATATATCATTAAACGACAGAAGTTAATTATAGTATATTCAAACAAGCATATATGCATTAGTTTAAACATAGGAAGTAAAATTTTATACATTTTTAGCTGTTGAAATTAAGAGGGGTCACGAAGGAAGCACACGTGCCCTGTTGAAGAAGTTGTTTACTAGTTTGATGATGGCTCTGGGCATTGTAAATTATTATTTTTTGTCAATTTGTTTGTCTCTATTAGTGTTAAGTTCTTCATTGTTGATGTATTTCTGGACACCTGTAAGCAGTTAATACCTGGATTAAGCAGCTTAGAGTCAATAATTGCTCACTTAATGAACCAAATATAAAACATTTGGTAGATGACAAATTTATGTCTAGGGAGGCTTAATTACTCGAATTCAAAGAAAGATGCCATTGATTAGTTTAACTCTAACTTTGTTATTTTTAGCAAACAGCTTACCGTCTCTTAATTAATCCTCTTAGCCGTTTTTCTATGGCTTGGACTTGGAATGCCATAGTCAAATGTGAAGTTTTGGAACTTTGTTTGGATATGTTACAATTGTTAAGAATCAAAGCCTCCTTGAACTGTTATAAGTTATAACAATCAAATTTACCAAGAACTTTGAAATTAATATCTTAGTTAAAATTGAATTTGTGAAAAAGGCCAAAGACAGAGGATTTTGCTATCCTGGGTATTGATAACACCCTTTGAGAGTACAAATTTGATATGCAAACTTTTTTGGAGTATAAAAAGGATTTTTGATTTGATCTTCAATAGGACCTACAGCTATGACTCTTAATCATCATTGCCCATTTCCACACTTTTGGAGGAAAAATAATGTCATTTTGTGAAAAAGTTATTATCAATCAGTCATTTACTTCATGAATTGCAACTAAATTCTGGACTTTTCTGCTTTGCTTTGCAACAACAGGATTTCAGGAGGATGGGGATGGAGGCTATCATTAGGATTGGCAGGTGTTCCAGCACTTCTTTTAACCGTGGGTGCCCTTCTAGTAGTCGACAGTCCAAACAGTCTCATCGAACGTGGTCACTTAGAACAAGGCAAAGCTGTGCTTAGAAAAATCAGAGGCACAGATAATGTCGAGCCTGAATTCCTAGAACTTGTCGAGGCAAGTCGTGTGGCTAAATTAGTTAAACACCCTTTCAGAAATCTCCTCCAACGCAGAAACCGTCCCCAACTCGTCATTGCAGTTGCCTTACAGGTTAGTACTTAAAAAAAAAATAAACTGCAATTTTTCAATTTCTGATACATTTAAGGTTTCTAACATGACAATTGGAAAACAGATCTTCCAACAATGTACTGGTATCAATGCAATCATGTTTTACGCGCCGGTTTTGTTTGACACATTGGGATTTGGCAATGATGCTGCACTTTACTCTTCTGTAATCACTGGTGCTGTCAATGTGCTTTCCACCATTGTTTCCATTTACTCAGTTGACAAAGTGGGACGTCGCATGCTTTTACTTGAAGCCGGTGTTCAAATGTTTTTCTCTCAAGTAGTCATTGCAATCATTCTAGGAATCAAAGTTAAAGACGATTCCAATGATCTCCACAAGGGTTTCGCAATCCTTGTTGTTGTTATGGTCTGTACTTTCGTGTCATCTTTTGCCTGGTCTTGGGGACCTCTTGGTTGGCTCATTCCTAGTGAAACATTCCCTCTTGAGACGCGTTCCGCGGGCCAGAGTGTGACTGTTTGTGTTAACTTGCTCTTCACGTTTGTTATAGCTCAGGCTTTCCTCTCAATGCTCTGCCATTTCAAGTTTGGGATCTTCTTGTTTTTTTCTGGTTGGGTTCTGATCATGTCAATATTTGTCCTGTTCCTGCTTCCGGAGACGAAGAATGTTCCCATTGAAGAAATGACTGAGAGAGTATGGAAGCAGCATTGGTTTTGGAAGAGGTTCATGGATGATGATGATCATGTTGCAGCTGTTAAGAATGGTGATATTGGAATGAAAAATGGGCATGCTAATGGATATGATCCAGCTTCCCGGTTGTAAACTTAAAGAGATGTTCTTTATTAACATCTCAGTACTAGAAAGAATAGATGGATTAGAGGGAACAGAAAATGGATTTAGGTATCTGATAAGTGATAAATGTATCACTAGTAGTATAATGTGAAATTAGTGCGAGAGTATTTGATGTATAATATTTGGCTATGAAAAATCAATCTTTGTGAACCAAATGTCAAAAGCAGGAGAATTTTTCCCTGCTAGAGATATATAATCATTCATTGCAGAATTTTAACTCTGCAACATATCTTGGATCAATAAGTTCAATCAATGGAGTAACCTTTGTTTCCAATTTCTTCCCTTTTCAATCAAAACCCAAAGAAGAAAGCAATTAAATATGCTGTTTTTGATATTCTAATGGGGGTATTTTCAACCTTAAGCAATGGAATTGTTTATGGGGCAACAAATGAAGCCTTGAAACTAAAAATATATTAGGATAGGAGGCTAGGGTGCAAGAATGAGCCCATATTCAAAGCTGTATTTTGTCCAAACTTGAAGGCTGCTTCTTCATCTAACATAGCCCTTTAGCCCTATGAAGGGTGCTTTGCCAACCTAACAAGTGAAAGTTTTATACTCAGCAAATTTACCACTAACATTGCTGCTGATATATTTGAGATTGAAAAAGTTGATTTCCATAATAATGTGAAGAAAGACAATGTCAAATTGGTGAAGGGTCCATATACTTAAAAACACAAACTTGTCTTGTATAGCATTAAAAAGTTTATGTTAGATCAACATGAAAAAGAACTTGCACCAGTAAAATCCTGATCTGGCCATCAGAATATTATACCTACCATGAGTTGAGTATCCCATTTTATTCACTAATTGAACTTCCTAATTCAGTTTTGCTGATGTTTAAAAGTGTTAATTATCACACATGACATAATCTAACAGAACATAGTTAGACAGATAATTGTCTTTTTCTCTGTTTTTTCCCCTGTTCTGACAAAAAGGCAAAAAAACACAGATCAGAAATGAAAGTTGTATATACATGTATTGGGATACTAGGTTATCATGGCACTTACCAATAAAAAATAATTTATGTATTGTAGTGCAATGTGCAATCATGGCAGTGTAGCATTCCTTGTTGAATATGAATTTGTATATGCAATTTCTACATCCCAACAGCCTCCCAACATTCTTTCCTTTCAAGCATTTCAAGCATTGGCCTTCAAGTTTAAAAACAATTGATAATGATGATTTTATCAAATAGCAAATAATGGGTGTGGCAACAACCGATCATATTTGCACATTGTTAGTGCTTGGTTTTTTCTTCAGTGTTGCTATATTATTAAGTCATAATCAAGAATCAAATGTCCTTTTCCCTTTGATTTCTCTCCTTCCTCTGCTTTTTTTTGGTCTTTTCTTATTCATTAATTTATTACCACTAGTTTGTTGAGATCTGCTCTGTTTTTCCATTGATGTAATCTCAGTAGTGGAACCCAAATTTGCAAAACTAAGAGAAAAACAAAATAAAACAATGACAGCTGATAATTTTGACTACCCATTCTAGGAAATTACAAGAAAATGCTACTAGTATTTAGTCAATGAAATACTACCTACATAAATTCATAATTTTCAGATGAAAATAGATTTAAATTGTTAAATCATTTTCCTTGTTAGAAATTTGGTCTACACCTAGGTAACATGTATGTA
Organism: Corchorus olitorius; assembly: GCA_001974825.2. Classification (NCBI taxonomy): domain Eukaryota; kingdom Viridiplantae; phylum Streptophyta; class Magnoliopsida; order Malvales; family Malvaceae; genus Corchorus; species Corchorus olitorius. Next base: position 11,593 of record AWUE01014431.1, read on the forward strand.
CTAGAATGTAGAAAAACATTAATACTATTGTATTTGATGTACTCCTTTATGGCTTGTCTTATTGAAAAGGCCCTCTCAATACTAAAAGATATATATAGAAGATTCAACACTCAATTTTATATTTGACTTTATTTTTTGAGCTCTCAATCTTTTAAAGGATAAATATATCAGTTACTTTAGTTAGGATGAACCCTGTCAATTTGGTGACCATAATCATAAATAGCACAAAGTAGGGGGACCATATTCCTAAAGTAACTGAAAAATTTAAGATGCTTCAACGACCAAACCAGACAAGATTAGTCCCAAAGATTTATAAATCACCTTGAGGGAAAAAGCCTCTCCTCATTCTCATTCTTACAAACCCAAAGCCAAAAGCCAAAAGCCAAAAGCAAAAGGCAGAAACTCTCTTCTTCTTACTTGGGGGCATAGAACACAGCTGGGAAATGGCCAATTCTGCCATGGGTTGCTCTCAGAGAGTTGTGGCTCTGGTTTTTCTGATGGCAATGGCTGCCCATGCAGCTGTTTACAAGGTTGGAGACTCTGCTGGTTGGACCACCATTGGCAATGTCGATTACAAGCAGTGGTCTGCTACTAAGACTTTCCAAGTTGGTGATGTTATAAGTAAGTTTCCCTTTCAATCTGTTTTTTCCAAGTTTTCTAAGCGATCAATTAATATTTAGCTTATTTTTGCTCCATTTCTCATCTGTAACTATTTTCCATAATACCCATTTAGCCAATTGTTTTTCTGGGTCTGAATTATTCCTTACAGGCAATTTCTGCCTATACCTAGTACATAGTTTTTTCCCATCATGGTCCACTTCTTGCAATTATTTTGTGTTAAAGACTGGTGCTGGAATTTCCAGGAATTAAAATTCCAAGCAATTTCCCATTTCTTTCTGTACATGGCTGGTTTTCTGATAAATGTTCCCTGTTTCCACTGGCAATTCCCTAGGATTCTTCCATTTCCTTGTTTTGGCTTTTAGGGTACTTTCTAAGACCTGATGATCTTTCATTCCCCCAGGCTGTTTTTTGTTTTCTGTTCAATCAAATCCTAGTCCAAATCCAACCATCAATCATAATAAATTGGGAAAGAAACTTTTGTTGTTGAGTACAGCATGGAAAGACACATGGAATCTAACAAGACAACACTTGGAAAACATATGCTCATACAATGTTTTTCACCATTACAATTGGCACCAACATCCAACTACTTGTTGGGGTCCAATGTACAAATCTGGTCCCGCAAACCCAACATTATTCTGTCCAGAAATCCCACTATTCTTCGCATGCCTCTTTCATTAATAATTATATGGCTTTCACTTCCTAGTTCCTACTATAAGCCTGGCAAAGTTTGGGAATTGTTTGGTGGGGTATCAAATTCAAATCCATCCATTCAATATATATCGCCAAAAAATTACAAAAAGTGAACTAAAGCATCTTTACTTTTCTGGCTTTCCTCCTCTTTCTTTTTATGTGGTATAAAAGTTCAGAATTAAGATACTTCCCTTTCTTTTGGATAAGTGTTGGATATTGAGTATTGACATTCCTTTTGTACAAAAAAAATCCAATATAGGTATAATTTGAGTTACTAAAATCAGTAGTATATATCACTCAAAATCATGAAAATAATTTCAATTTATCTGATATACAGGTTACTGATCTTATCTCTATCTCTACCGTTTTTGCTTAGTGTTAGAAAGAATAGCATTATTAGAGAAATGAAAAAGGTGTGGCAAGATAGAATGCCTCATGAATTGAGATTATTATGAAATTTTGGGCTACTAGTTGTAAGGTTGGAAAAAAAAGCTTAATTAATTAGGGGGGACAAACTTTTCTTATCATGCTTGACAACTTTTATGATGGCAGAAAGCAGGTGGCATAGCAATTCATGCTTAATTATAGTATATTCAGCAATAATTTCTTACCAGTAACCACTTTTTAGCACAGTTCTTGGAATATAATTGGATCCCCTAGCCGTGTGTGAAAGATTCAATGATTATTTACTTTGGGAATAAAAATATCAAGATAAGGAAGTGAATCCTGAGAGAGAAATAGTACTATCCAAATTCATTTTCACAAGTCATCTACTGCAAATTTTAGCTGCATTATTAATCTTTATCTTACTGCTTAAGGTTCAATGTTTTGACAATGCAGTTTTTGAGTACAATGCTCAGTTTCACAATGTGATGCAAGTAACCCATCCAATGTACAAGGCCTGCAATGCCACAGCTCCTTTGGCTACCTATACCACAGGCAATGACTCCATCACCATTACCAGAAAAGGTCACCACTTCTTCTTCTGTGGTGTTCCCGGTCACTGTCAAGCCGGACAGAAAGTTGACATCAACGTGCTTCGAACATCCGAAACAGCTCCAATTCCATCTCCCTCTGAAGTGAGCCCTCCTTCAGTTCCTGCAGTTGGTGTTCCTGCTCCTTCATCTAACAGTGGAATCTCTTTGAAGGCTTCCATGGGGAGTTTTAGTAAGCTTGGTTTAGCAATGGCTGCTTTTGCAGTTTTTGTATCAGGTTTCAATTAACTATTCTAGTTTGATTTTGTTCTGTTCAAGTATGTTGGAAGTTTTGTGAGGATTTCTGGAAATGGTTGGTATATATATACCTTTTAGAATGTCACTATAGAGACATGTATGCTCAAGATATATACTCTAATAATTGTATTATAATAATCAATACTATATTACTCAGTGCCTGATTTTGGGGCTTTTTACTCATGTTTGATTTTTGGGTCTCAAGTAGTGCAGATTCATATTAACTGTTATATAAAGTGATAGTTGATGAATAAAAAAAGTTCCCTATGGAACAATAGAACATAATTTTTTTGAAGGAATTCAGAAATTTAAACCCATGTCAAGAATTCAGTTGACTTATCAAAACTAGCAAATTGTACATAAATTGAAGCACTAAGACTACCTTCAACTCCTTATATAATCTCTAAATTGGTTGGCTTTGATGAGCTTCCATTATTCCATACTTCACCATCATCAACCATGAACTTTTTCCAGACAGGGTGTCTCTTCCAGACTCTGTCAACCATGACATCAATGGGGACATTCTTCGTCTCCGGCAACAGGAACAACACAAACATTCCCATGATGAAAATCCAGGCAGCAAAGAAGAAAAATATAGAGGCGCGCAAATGACACATCATTGACAAGAATGCTTGAGCTATAATGAAGGTGAAGAGCATGTTGGAACTAACTGCAAATGCAAAACCTGCTGTTCTTGTCTCAAGAGGGAATGTTTCACTCGGTATCAGCCAACCGAGAGGACCCCATGACCAAGCAAATGACATGACAAACAAACACACCAGCGCCACAACAAAACCTGCTTGCACTTTTGTTAATGAATCCGTGGCGTGCAAGTGAGCTAGAAGAATTGCCCCAATTGCGGTCTGCATCAAGAAATCTCATTATATTAGGACTCAACAATCAAGAATATATAGCAGATGATAAATTCTGTCGTAAATCTTAATCTAATTCCATAGACATGATAGTTGAGAGGCTTATTAGCCTTTTTGCCCAAGGACATTTTGCCTCCTAAACTTCTGTCCCCTTAATTGCCAAATTCAAGACAATTAGGCCCCTAAACTTACCAAAATCAAGACATTTTACCCTGATGGAGGGGGAAAATTGTCCTGGATTTGGGAAGTTCAGGGGGCAAATTGTCTGGATTTTAGTTTAGGGGGCAAATTGTCCTTAGCCCCATAATTCTAGGGGAAAAAAAAGGCTAATAAGCCATAGTTGAGACATTACCTGGCTAATAAACATTTGAACACAGGCTTGGAGGAGTAGTTTCCTTCTACCAACCTTGTCAACTGCATAGACTGAAACCAGAGTACTTAAAACATTTACCAACCCAGTAATGACAGAGGATAACAAGGAAGCATCATTCCTGAATCCAACAGTTTGAAACAGGACAGGAGCATAAAACATGATGGCATTGATTCCTGTAAACTGCTGAAAAACTTGAAGCATGATGCCTATAATCAAAGGGGGCATGCTGGATTTCTTCATGAGTTTCTTGTAAGGATGCTTCACTTGCTGAGCAATTTTACTAGCCCAAACAATCTGCTCGAACTCGGAATCAACTTGTTCAACACCCCTAATCTTTCTCAGTGCTTTAAGCCCGGCAGATTCCTTTCCACGCTCAACTAGGCTCGATGGCGTCTCAGTAATGATCAATGAACCTATGAACAATATAATTGCCGGAACGCCTGCAAGCCCCAAAGATACTCTCCATCCATTTGGATGCAACTTTAAAGTGCCATAGTTCACCAGATTTGCAATGAATATGCCTATGGTTACGAAAAGTTGGAACAGAATGTTTACGGCTCCACGGTATTTGACTGGGGCTATCTCAGACAGAAACAATGGAACAGCCTGCAAAACATATCAAATATCAATCAATTAAGGTTTTTCAGAAAGAAAGAATAGAAGATTGAATTATTAATTCAAGGGGAAATTTTTTTGAACCTCATTGCCAAATCCAACGCCAAATCCAAGGAGAATTCTCCCAATAATCAGCATCCAAAGGTTCTGAGCAGAAGCGCTCAAGGCTGCTCCTGCAAGGAAAAATATAGATGCGACTAGAATCGTTGGCTTTCGGCCGAACTTGGTGCAAACTTTAGATGCAGCAAAGCTTGAAAACAGAGCAGCAAGGTAAAGTGAAGATGTGAAAAGCTGAAGAAATTGATCATCGTATTTGCAATAATTGTTCTCCTTAGCCTGCAACTTCCTTTCATGGACTTTGGGAAAGAATTTTATCAAGAAGTCGTCCATGGCTGTCACCCCACCTGCATTTATTACGAATTTCATTGAATCAAAAACAATATTATTGCAGGATTGTCGTTACAGATCATTAACGAAGACCTTTTACTTCTGTATTCAAGAATTTCTAAAATCTAAAAATAAAATTTAAAAAAAGAACATGTAAAACCTGAGATTCCAATGTCGTAACCAAACATAAGTCCACCAAAAGCTGCAAGAAACCAACATATTACGATGTAAAGAGTGATCTTTGATGGGTAGTCCTCAGTTTCTGCTGTAGTCATCCTTTTGTTTTACAACCAAAACCTCAAAATATCCCAACAAAAAACAAAACAAAACAAAACAACAAAAGTTTTTTTTTTGGCCAGAAACAACAAAAGTAGAGAAGAGCAATATTGCTGCAAGAAACTAAGCAATTAGATTCATTCACAATGGGGAGGAGTGCTTTAATTGGGTTTGGATATATATAAAATTTATGGAAAAAATAATTAATAGGAGCATGAATTTGGATACATATGCTCCACTTATTTTGGATAATTTGATATTAACCCTTTTTATACTTCTTATCATATCAGTTTTGGAGATATACTATATCTTCATTCAACATTGGTAGTAAATGGTCTTGGAATTCATATAGAAATTACAGATATTGGGATTTCTAACTTTTTTATTTAAGGAAATATCTATCTAGTTACTATAAAAAAATTACTATAAAAGAATTAGTAAGTTTGAATAGAAAACTATAGACTATTGACATGTTTCTTTTATGGTAGTATATATATAGTATGAGTTAGAATTTTAAATATGAATAATTCGATATTTTCCTTTTCTGGTCTATGAACCGCGTAATAGATAATCATTTTCTATTCTTTCCAATTTAGTGCTTAATAATTCATTTTTTTCTTCAATCTTATTTTTTCCACAAAAGACAAAAAGCATAATACTTCATTTTTCACTATATGATATTCTCAAATACTACTATATTAGTACAAATATTTTATATTTAGATGTGTAAAATTAAAATAGGAGTACTAATTATTATTGATTGGAAAGTAGGATAATTCAAACCATTAAAAAAGGAAGAAGAAAACGGTAGGAAATTGAGAATTTTCTTTTGTTTAGTTGTGAATAAAATTTTATTTCCATAAATGTAATTACGTATAAAACAATGAATGATAATTAATACAATTCATCCGTTGAAATTAATACATTTGCGCTCAACATTACATTACAGCAATAGATCCGCAACCTTAACATCGGCGTTTAGCAACGAGTTAAAAAATAAGCAAGAAGCCTTCGTTTCTATTGTGCTGATATGATAATTCAGAGTTTCAGACAACCTTAACCTCGTCCTCGCCACCCATGAACTTGGACCAGAACCAATGCTGTTTCCACACTTTTTCAACCATGGAATCCACCGGAACACCTTTGGTCTCAGGCAACAGGAACCAAGTGAACAATCCCATGACGACAATCCAGGCTGCGAAGAAGAAGAAGATTCCAGCTTGCATGTGGCAAAGCATCGACAAGAATGCTTGAGCAATGAGGAAAGTGAAGAGCATGTTGGAGCTCACTGCGAAGGCGAATCCGGCCGTTCTTGTCTCCAGAGGGAATGTCTCGCTTGGAATTAGCCATCCAAGAGGTCCCCATGACCAGGCGAAACCCATCACGAAAAGACACAAAAGGGTCACCACGAAAACTGCCTCACCATGGCTAAGATATGAATCTGTAGCCTTCAAGTCTTTCATCAATATCCCACCAATTATACCCTGCAACATACATTATTTCATTCAATTAAACATTAGACAATCTAATATGAAATAAGTGCCACACACAAAAGGAGGATCAGAAATAAACCTGGGTAAGGAGCATCTGAACACAAGCTTCAAGTAGCAGAATTTTCCTACCAGCCTTATCTACTAAATAAATTGAGACAAATGTGCTAAGAACATTGATTGCTCCCGTTATAACAGATGAAAGCAATGCGGCATCATTACCAAATCCCACGGTCTGAAACAGAACGGGAGCGTAAAACATGATGGCGTTGATTCCTGTGAATTGTTGGAAAACTTGCAACAATATGGCAATCACTAGTGGGGGCCTGCTTGCTGGTTTCATCAGTTTTCTAAAGGGCTGTTTGACTTGCCTTGCCATCTCACAAGCATTAACGATGGAATTAAACTCCTCGTCGACATTGTCAACACCACGGATCTTCCTGAGGATTTTCCTTCCTTTCTCAACTTTGTTTCGTTCAATAAGGCTTGTTGGGGTCTCGCAAATGGCGAATGATCCGAAACAGAGGACCAAAGCAGGGATACCGGCTAAGCCCAGAGAAATTCTCCAACCATAAGGATGGATGTTCGATGCCCAGTAGTTAACCAGATTGGCAATTAAAATTCCAATTGTAATGAAGAGTTGGAAGGAGATGTTGAGTGCTCCACGGATCTTAGTTGGAGCTAACTCTGATAAGAAAAGTGGCACTGTCTGAAATAACAGCAAACAATTTTATATGATCAGAACTTAAATAATTATTATTTACATTACTTACATGATTTTAGCTAAAGGGTTGATTGATATTCTTACTTGATTGGCAAAACCAACTCCGCAACCAAGAAGAATTCTACCAATGATAACCATTTCTATGTTAACACCACCAGCAGTCAAAGCAACTCCAATCAAGAAGAAAACTGAAGCAATCTGCATTGTGGGTTTCCTTCCATATTTTGAGCAGACTTTTGAAGCAACAAAACTGGCTACAAGAGCCGCGAGGTATAAGGAAGATGTGAACAATTGGAGATATTGGTTATCATATTTGCAATAGTTGTTTTCATGAGCATGTTGCTTCCTTTCATAGACAGCTGGGAAGAACTTTTTCAAGAAATCGTCCATGGCTGTCACTCCACCTGCATATATCCAAATGAAATGCATAATTAGCACATATTATAAGATAATTTCCTTGACACTACCAATATATAAGATGAATAAAGAAAAAGTATGTATTATTGAGACATATTAGCAACCTGAGATGCCAATGTCATATCCGAACAACAAGCCTCCAAAAGCTGCAATTACCACACAGACAGCGACATAAACTGTGATCCTGCCTTCACATTCTGGCATGTCGCCATTGCCTATTACTACAGCCGGTGCCATTTTTACTTTTCCTTGATTGACTGATTTTGTTGTGAGGTAAACAGAATGTGGGTAATTTCTATAAGAAGAATAGTAGTATATTTGCTAAGGAGAAGATAATAAATGAATCTTCTGATATAACTCAAAAGATTTGTCTTAAATCTTGTTTGATGCTCAGTTTAGGACCCTTTGCATGGTTTATATACAAGTTTTGGGAGAGAAACAGGAATCTAAAATTGGGGTTTTTGTTAAAAACTAAAATGCCCACAAGTTGTCCCTACAGAGCATTTGACCTGACCCTACTGCTGTTTATCTAATTTTAAGAATTTGTCAGATAATCGAATATGTCTAATTCCAAAAAATATATTTTTTGTAAAAAAATATGTCTAATTCCAAGTCAGTTATATAACTTAGCAAGCTTTTAATGATTTACTATTATATGTTTAACAATATTTAATTTTATATAATTTTGTGTTTCAGTGTATTCACTTATATATTTCATCAATCTCTAGATTTCATTTACTTATAAGAATTTACAGATATATACCACACCAAATAATGTTAAGAATTTCTAATTGGACCATACAATCAGTTAAAAGTCCTAACTTCAAACTTTTTTTAATAGATAAAGATTAGTTAATTAATAAAAAGTTAGACATATTTAACTTGGATGGATCAAGGTGGATTAAGGATAAAAATTAGAAATGAAACAGAGGCGTCAAATCCTCAAATCTGTAGGAACAAACAACTTGACAGCATTTTAGATTTCTACAAAAAAAAGCCAATTTTAGAAATCTGTTTTCTAAAATCTTGTATATAAACCATGCAAAGGGTCTTAAACTGAGCATCAAACAAGATTTCAATCAAATCTTCTGAGTTATCAGAATAAACATTGATCTTTTGTCCTTTGATTCAATTATTATCTTCTACTTAGCAAATATACCACAATTCTTCTATTAGAAAGTACCCACACTTTGTTTCAATCAAGGTTAGGCAAAAATGGCACCGGCTGTAGTAATAGGCAATGGCGACATGCCAGAATTTGAGGGCAGGATCACAATTTATGTCGCTGTCTGTGTGGTAATTGCCGCTTTTGGAGGCTTAATGTTTGGATATGACATTGGCATTTCAGGTTTCTAATTTATCTCAATAATTATTTTTCTTCATCCATTTTAAATATTAGTAGTTTCCAGGAATTGTGCTAATTAAGCATTTTCATTGGATTTGATACATATATATATGCAGGTGGAGTGACAGCCATGGATGATTTCTTGATAAAGTTTTTCCCGGCTGTGTTTGAAAGGAAGCAACATGCACACGAAAATAACTATTGCAAATATGATAACCAATATCTCCAGCTGTTCACATCTTCCTTGTACCTTGCTGCTCTTGTAGCCAGTTTTGTTGCTTCAAAGGTCTGCTCTAAATATGGAAGGAAACCCACCATGCAGATTGCTTCAGTTTTCTTCTTGATTGGAGTAGCCTTGACTGCTGGTGGTGTCAACATAGAAATGGTTATCATTGGTAGAATTCTTCTTGGCTGCGGTGTTGGTTTTGCAAATCAAGTAAGAATATCAATTAATTAACCTTTTAGCTTTAAATGATCATATAAGTAACTAATGTGATCAATTATTATTCAAGTCAAACTTTTTTTTATTGTATTATATTTAAGTCATAAATTAAATTGTTTGTTGTTATATATATCAGGCAGTGCCACTTTTCTTATCAGAGCTAGCCCCTACTAAGATCCGTGGAGCGCTCAACATTTCCTTCCAACTCTTTATTACTATTGGAATTTTAATTGCTAATCTGGTAAACTATTGGGCATCAAACATCCATCCCTATGGATGGAGGATTTCTCTTGGCTTAGCCGGTATCCCTGCTTTGGTCCTCTGCTTTGGATCATTCGCAATTTGCGAAACCCCAACAAGCCTTATTGAACGAAACAAAGTTGAGAAAGGTAAGAAAATCCTCAGGAAGATCCGTGGTGTCGACAATGTCGATGACGAGTTTAAATCAATCGTTCATGCTTGTGAGATGGCCAGGCAAGTGAAACAGCCCTTCAGAAAACTGATGAAGCCAGCAAGCAGGCCCCCACTTGTCATCGCCATATTGTTGCAAGTGTTCCAACAATTCACAGGAATCAACGCCATCATGTTTTATGCTCCTGTTCTCTTCCAGACCGTGGGATTTGGCAGTGATGCGGCATTGCTTTCATCTGTTATAACAGGAGCTATCAATGTTCTTAGCACATTCGTCTCAATTTATCTAGTGGATAAGGCTGGCAGGAAAATTCTGCTACTTGAAGCTTGTGTTCAAATGCTCCTCACCCAGGTTCATTTCTGATCTTTCTTTTCAATCATGGCAATTTCATATTAGATTGTCTAATGCTTAATTTAATATAATAATAATGTATTAATTGCAGGGTATAATTGGTGGGATATTGATGAAAGACTTGAAGGCCACCGATTCATATCTTAGCCATGGCGAGGCAGTTTTTGTGGTGATCCTTGTGTGTCTTTTCGTGATGGGTTTCGCCTGGTCATGGGGACCTCTTGGATGGCTAATTCCAAGCGAGACTTTCCCTCTGGAGACAAGAACTGCCGGATTTGCCTTCGCAGTCAGCTCAAACATGCTTTTCACTTTCATAATTGCACAAGCTTTCTTGTCGATGCTTTGCCACATGCAAGCTGGAATCTTCTTCTTCTTCGCAGCCTGGATCGTGGTCATGGGGTTGTTCACATGGTTCCTGTTGCCTGAGACCAAAGGCGTTCCGGTGGATTCCATGGTTGACAAAGTCTGGAAGCAGCATTGGTTCTGGTCCAGGTTCATGGGTGGCGAGGAAGAGGTTAAGGTTGTCTGAATTATCATCTCTCAACAGGCTGGAACTAACCAAGAATCAAAGCATTGTAAAAATGTCTACTTATTTTTAACTTGTTGGCAAATGCCGATCTTACATTGTTGTAATGACAGTAATGTTATGATGAGCGAATTGTACATGTTCATTCTGCAAATGGGTTGAAAGTTGAAACCCTGCAAGCTACCATATATCTGTTAAAACTTAAAACCCTGTTTTGATGTCCATAATTAGAAATTTAAAAATTATGAATAACCTTAATTATTCCGTTCACCTAAATCATATTAATGCAATGCTGAAGCAAAAACAAAGTCTATATGGGAAGGTATTGACGTATTGTATACATATGCTTTAGCAAAAACAAACTAATTAATAAACTTCCATTACCAGATTGCACATACTTGTAACTTGTAGACACGTAGCAGGTTTTGCTGCTTATCAACTTTTTTTTTAAAGTTTATATCACCAGCCTTTTGATATATAAATCCTAAATCCCATGGCAATACTCATTCCAAATTTTCAGAATCCATGAATCAAAAGCCATTATATATGAATATGAACCAGAAAGGGAATAACTCAGAATAATTAAAGCTACTAAATAGAAATAAAATAAAAAGGAAATTTCTGGTTGGTTTTAAAGAAATATAGAACGGATCCTTTACCACGATAGTACAATAAGCACAATGCAAAGCAAATACTATATTTTATCTAAATAAGAAAAAAGAAAAATATTCAATACATCATAATGGAGTTTAACAAATTGCACCTGCCCCGGAATATTAAAAATCTAATTAATCATGAAATGTACTAATACTTACAGAAGGAATGGAAACTGCTTCTTTGAATTATCCTACTTGTGCATTTTATACCAGCTGATAGTCCTTGCAGCGAACAGGTCGGTTCTTGGGCCTTTTGGACTTGGGCCGGCTGGGAATCCTATCAACATACCTAGGCATTTGCCGTTTTCTTGAATTTGACCCGCAAATTTGGCCAAGTGAAACTAGACTCTCCACATATGCAAATGAGGTATTCAGTTTGAGTCCATTGGAGAAGGATGCATAATCTCCAGGAATCGGTCCAATATTTACCTCCTTTCGACTTCCATCTCTGAGATTATATAGAAAAAGTTGCTCACTCACACCCACTAGATATAAAGCTTCATTGGTGTTTGGGAAATTCAAATCCAGAGCTCTTAATGAATGGTAACTGAAGCTTAATCTGCTATTTTTCCAAGACTCTTCCACACCATATTTTTCCATCACCCAAAAATCGCTAATTGGTCTCCCCATATAATATTGATCACGAACAGTTACGCAAAGACATCCTCCCACTACATTCAAGTAGTGATCATAATCAATACCATTAACAGTAGCAGCAATTGGTGTTGGGATATGGAAGAATTCTTGCTTTGTTAGATCAAATGCAGTGATGTAGACAAGTTCCTGTCCATCTTTACTTTGATAACCAAGCCAATGGATAGCCCCATTCAAGTGTACACCCTGCTTCAAACAAGTAATTGGAGGTATAAGATTCATGTTGCGAAACTTCCTTAAGCAACTCCAAGAGTCTTTTCTCAAGGAGTAAACTCTAACTGTGCGGATGTAGGGATTAATTTTGACAATCTTGTAATCGTCATTCACTGCATCATACCCAAACCCACCCCCAACCGAATCGATAGGGAATCTGCGGCGACGGCGAGTAATTGTCTTGGTCTCCCTTGTGGATGGATTGGCTAAAACCATGATATTTGGAGACGCAAGTATGCACAACACGCCATTGCAACAACCCCATACCTCCATCTCTCCAGTATTATTATGTCTTAATAAGCTTTTCCAGTGATCACCATTCCGAATCTCCGGACCAAACAAAGAGACATCCGCTGTTGGCTTTGCTTTCTGACCATTAACCACCGCTTCATGGTCCAACTCTAGTCTAATGGGAAATTTGTACTCATCGTACAGTGTATATGTCACTCTATTGGCCGTAATTGACTTGTTTATATGCAATTTCACGAATTGGGTATCTGATAACAGCTTCCACCAAGCTTTGCATACGCACTTAAATCGGCAAAGAGACTTAACCGGTAAACTTGAAAGAATCTCTATCAAAAGTTCGTCTAGAAATTCTCCTTTGCCACTTAATGGCTGCCTCTCCTCCTCTTGATCATGATTCAATCTTCGTTTCACACTTCTTTTCCTAACAACTTTTCTTATTTCTCGATTCATATCTAATTATCAATACAAGTCACAAGTCAAATAGCACAAAGTGGTGATCGTTGGGGAATAATAATGATAAAAAAAGAACAAGAAGGGTTTTCTTCATGCATAAGCTTTTCTCAGCAGCCAAATAGTCAAAGCAATGAAAATTTTGAATTAAATTAAACTATATATACTATCAGGTCAAGCCAATCAGGATCTTAAACCTAGTAATCGCGAACAAGATGAAGAATAAAGTAATTATATAAAGAAAGAAAATTACCTCAGCAAAAATAGACTTAACTCGATCGGCGATGGAGACAATATCGATAAACAATGTAGAGATTTTGGTGAGAAATTATAGGATTGATTTCCAAAAACTAGAGGAAATAAGAGAAAAATTGTATTAGATGAAGAAAGAAACTGATTTCTTTAAAAACATTAGGGTTAATGGGATTTTTTATATAGTTACAAGTTCACCTTGTTAAAGACTTAAAGGATTTAACTCAATTGACTATGCACTTTTTTTGGGACAAGTTGGATTTATTGTCAGCCCAAAAGTGTCATGAAAGATGGGCCTAATACAGACCGCTAAATTTGGGCGGTTAAAGATTAAGTTTAATTGGTTTCAATTTGTTTTTTTAAGGGGCAAAATACTACTAATTTTAATTGATTAGAAATACTAATTTTAATTGATTGGAAGATGCTAAGCAAGAAAACGAGATTTTTCATATTATTTCCATAAATGTAATTACCTACGAAACAATTTTTTTTCTACAGAAGAACCATTGAAAAGAGAAGAGGGGCAGTATCTATGGCCTCGGAAAGCCAATTCCGATCCGGTGTTCATCAAACAGGTGTAGAATCTGCTCTAGAGGCTCATTGTAAATCGAAAGTCCATGACTAGGTTCATGCGCCATCATCGCCAAGCCGTCTGCACACCGATTACCCATTTACCCTCGCGGAAAATATGCCTTATTTTCATAATCCAATCACCCTTCACAAGCTCCAAACAATCTCGTATCAAGGTGTAACACGAATGACTATTTACGTTCTTAAGAAAATGTACCACCACAGCCGCATCCATCTTCATAATTAACGGAGCATAGCCCCGCTCCTTTGCAAGCAACAAGCCTTAACGGACACCCCATAGCACAACTTTTAAGCAACTAGTGACTCCAATGTTAACCATGAAACCAGCAACCCAATTACCCGAATGAGACCTGAATCAATGGAAATGAATACAATCCGTTCAACATAGCATATTACAACAATAGATCCACAATCTTAATTAACATCGGCATTTGGCAACAAGCAAGAAGCCGACACTTTTATCCATCCATGAATAACTTACAACTCACACACCCTTATCTTCGTTTTCGTCATTCATGAATCTAGACCAGAACCAATGTTTCTTCCACACTTTTTCAACCATGCAATCGACCGAAAAACCTTTGGTTTCAGGCAACAAGAACCAAATGAACAATCCAATGAGCAGAATCCAGGTTGCGAAGAAGACGGAGATTCCAGATTGCATGTGGTAAAGCATTGACAAGAAAGCTTGAACAATGAGGAAAGTGAAGAGCATGTTGGAGCTGACAGCGAAGGCGAATCCGGTAATTCTTGTCTCCAGAGGGAATGTCTCGTTAGGAATTAGCCATTCGAGAGGTCCCCAAGACCAGGAAAAGCCACTAACAAAAAGACAAACCATGGCCACCATAAAAATTGTCTCGCCATGGCTAAGATCTGATTCGGTTTTCTTCAATTCTTTCATCAGGAGCCCACCACACTACAAAATAATGGACTTTTGGCGGGGTCAAAGTGACCTTTTAAAGGGGTTCTAACCCTCGGATCACAAATTTACCGGGGGTTGTCGGACCCTCGGAATAGGCCCGCCTATTCAAGGCTCGGGAAATGTTAGGCCGGGGGTTCATTTGACGCCCGGTAAAAGGCTATTATTTCCGGGTGCTATTGACCCCCGGTAATTGTTCTAATCACCGGGGCTTTTAACCCCTATTAAATGTTTAATTTGAAATTTCATGAATAAATTCAAAACCATTTGTGGGGCTCTCAACCCCCAGGAAAAGTCATTTTTTTTCAATGCTATATTTTTGTTTTCAATGCTGTAAACCCATTCCTAACAATCATTACAATATATATAGTTTTGATATGACAAACATTTATGTAACAAAATCAATATAAGTTGCCAATA
Source organism: Corchorus olitorius (assembly GCA_001974825.2). Lineage (NCBI taxonomy): Eukaryota > Viridiplantae > Streptophyta > Magnoliopsida > Malvales > Malvaceae > Corchorus > Corchorus olitorius. The sequence goes on from AWUE01014431.1 coordinate 26,773, forward strand.
TCATCCATTAGGCAATCAATCTTTACACCGACCAATTCTTCCAAAAAACAATTGGAAAAAACATAGAATGTTTCAAATCAATAGAACCGACTAGTTTTTTCTGATTATATATGACAATGTATCTAATTCTAAGATTATTAACAGACTAAGACAATGAAGATACTCCAAACCAATGACAACCTCTGCTGCATAGAACCTGGAAAAGCAAGACAATAACATAGCAGTAAGATTAACAAACATTAGAAATGTCCAGATGTCCTTGATGATTGAGAAATTTCAGCAATCAAATCATAGTTTTAACTGAAATGAAACATAATCACAAGGCAAAATGAGGAAGGAACCAACAACAACCATAGAAGCCAGATAAGCACCACCAATCAAAGATTCAATTTCAACTTAAGCAATGGAATTTGAAATTGCAGCAATGAAAATTTAAGAGACTTTAAACTTACTAGAATTTCCAGGCTCTCTTGCATGTTTCACCTAAAAACAATTTATAGAAAAATTGAATTTGATGTGATCATAATGTAAATGTTAAAGCATTATGAGCAAATCTAGAATAAAACTATATATTACCTTGGTGATGAGTTGATGTTTGAGATGGCATTGATGGGTTAGTTACATTCTCATTTGTATTATTGCCAACCTATCAAAACATGATTCAATAATTATTATCATGAGAAAACACTTGAAATATATACTACATTGAAACATGAGCTATATATGATATGATTTTACCTGCGATTGCATCAGAATATCAATATTAGGAAGGTGCTTTTGTATTATCATCATCATAGAATCTATACGTGCTTCTAGTAAAGGAATGGTTGCCACTTGAGATTTCAATTCAAGAATTTGAGCAACTTCAGACTCCAAATCTACAACTCTGTTTTTTAGCCTTGTAACTTCTTGAGATGGTTGGCCAAATGGGTTTGCAGAGAAACGAGATGATCCAAATACTTGAGTTGGCGTTGGTCCTAGTCCTAAACCACGGACCTGACCAGAATGTTCTTTCCCTCTTACTCGTGACATTGCAACTTGTTGCAAACTAATGTCATTCTCTGAGGTCGAGTCAATTGATACATTCATGTCGGTTAACTCCTTCATTGCTCTTTCCTGCAAATAAGAAAGAATAAAAGGCTATAAGCCAAATGATCGAAGTAGGATTAAATGGTAAAAATAATTTTCATCACAAATTTCAAACTTTACCATAACAGAGCTTGCTTCATCATCGACAAGGTTCCCATTCTTATGTTGATGAGTGGCAAAATAGAATGCAACAGATCCAATAGGTTTTTCATTTTCTTGCACCTAGTATTGCCATAAATAATGTAGCAGATTTAGAGAATAGCATACCATCTTAGTTTTGAATGAACTTTTGGATTTAATCTTAATTTAGTTTAGAAATCTGAATTCATATGTAGGTAGAAAAAGGAAAAATAAGAGGATAGTTATCATACCATCTCATATTTCTTCCTTGCAAAACTTTTACTACCATGTAGTGTGGGGAGCCTTTTGGCATTTGCGACCTTGTCTACCTAATTCAGCGAATTTCTACAATTGATAAATTTTAAGGTTACCTTCCAAAATAAAAAAAA
>AWUE01014436.1:0-42260 GCA_001974825.2 Corchorus olitorius
AAAATAAAAAGAGAAAGAAAAAATGAAAAAGAAAATGAAGAAAAGCACTTGGAATATCCAGAGGAGTCCAACAAAATGATTTTCAAAAGAGTCATGGTTTTCAAAAAAGGGTTTTGATAAAATTGATTTTCAAAAATGCTTTCGAAACTCGTTTTCTCGAGGAATGCTCTTCAATGAAGATGTTCAATCTTGAAGTGATAAATGGCCCTCTTTCATATTCCCTTCACTTGTAGAAAAATATCCATTGTTGTCCCCCTTTGAGCCTAATTGATTTCTTTGCAGATAAACCCTCATCAAGGATCACCCCCCACACTGGGGGGGCAAAAAGTGAAAAAAGATCAGCGTCGAAGGAAAGGGTGTGCATTCAATATTTGAATGGGGCATCCCGATAGTGATTGAGTCCACTCCATCAAAAAAAAAATCAATCAAAAATCAAATCAAAGTCAATCAAAAAAAATAAAATCAAATCAAATCAAATCAAAATCAAAAGAGAATGGATTGATGGAGCAAAGGACAATTGGTATGATAAGATCCTTCACATGATCCTTGATTCAAATACCCTTAAACACATTTTTGAGCCTTTACATCCTTTCTTTGGCGACCCCGAACCCTAGCCTACATTACGTGCCTAATAAAAGTCCATCTTTGATCAAGTGAGGACATTCGAGAAGAGATTTTTCCTCAACAAAAATAACAGTCCTTTTTGCAAAATGTTTTGGGTCAAAACTTTTAAAAAGAGTTTTCGGGTGAATTTAGAGTTTTCCAAGTGCAAAAAAAAAAAAAAAAAAAAAAAAAAAAACCTCTAGGGTGAAAACCCGAAAGGGCAGTCTAGAGCAAGAAAGGGAAATCAATAAGCCACCCACAGTTTCAACAGAGAAATGGAAAGATGACACTTCTACCATAGGAAGCAATGAGTTACTTTCAAGCATCAAACGCTTCAGCTCTGCCAAAGGAGCCCAATTCTTTGAAGTCATATCTCTCTTCGACAAATTTTCAAATCTCAAACTTTTCATAGAATGTTGACTCAAATCATGTCTCAGAAAAAAAGTTTTCAGAACAAGAAGTTTTACAATAAAATTGCTTTCCATTTATGAGTTCAAGATCAAAATTCGCTTTTCAATAAAATTGCTTTCCATTCGTGAGTTCAATATCAAAATTTGCTTTTCAAAGTAAGATTGCATTCCATTTGTGAGTCCAAGATCAAAATTCGCTTTTCAAAGGACATTGAAGTGGTGACCACCAATTCTTTTCAGAGTTCAAATTTAACAAAGTTTTCATAGAAAATGAGTTTTTCTTCCAGCCTAAACTGTTTGGCGCATACATTTCATAAGGATCATATTGGGGCAATATTTATGAATTCATGACATGTTTCGAAGAGTTTCACTTACATGATTGATATCCACATTTTAACTTTTGGTCGAATTTTGTTACAGAGATGATAAGGGAATGGATACAGGGAGTAGTGGGATAACCAAAAGAATCTTTCAAAGCATATCATTCAAGTCAGACCCAGGGCAAAATGGAGACCTCAGCATGAGCAAGAAAGCAAATTCAAGGACAAATCAAGAAGAACAAAAATGAAGCAAAGTTAAGAAAGCAAAGATTCAAAGCAACAGTTAAAAAGTTTCAATCACAACGTCAGACCAGAGTTATTGGTCCTTTTTCATCAACGATCAAGAAGTTTTTAGTTACAACCTAAGGCTCAGAGTCATTTTTCAAGTTGTTTTTCAAGTTGACCGCACATTGGTCCTTTTTCATCATCAATCAAGAAGTTTTCAGTTACAACACCAGATTCAGAGTTATTTTCTAAAGGTACTTTCTTCCAAAATCACTTCCATATGGGTCAAATTCAATTCTCAAAATTTTGCATCGGTTCCATCCGAATGCTATAGGCTTCTCCACAAGCCAAACTCGTTTCCATACGAGTCAATTATCAACATAGCCTTTTCCACAAGCCGAACTCGTTTCCATACGACTCAATTATCAACACAGGCTTTTCCACAAGCCGAACTCGTTTCCATACGAGTCAATTATCAACACAGGCTTTTCCACAAGCCAAACTCGTTTCCATACGAGTCAATTACCAACACAGGCTTTTCCACAAGCCGAACTCATTTCCATACGAGTCAATTATCAACATAGACTTTTCCACAAGCCAAACTCGTTTCCATACGAGTCAATTATCAAGACAGGCTTTTCCACAAGCCAAACTCGTTTCCATACGGGTCAATTATCAACACAGGCTTTTCCACTAAGCCAAACTCGTTTCCATACGAGTCAATTATCAACACAGGCTTTAATGAGATTTTCCAAGACCGGACTCATTTCCATATGAGTTAAGCCTTACTTCCAAGTGAGCTCAAATCAAGTTTATTTCCAGAATCATATTCATATTGTTGCTTTCATCAGTTAGTTTCAGAATCCTGTTCGAGGATCTTTTTGCTTTGAATTTCATTTTCGGAGGTTGCTTCGAGTTTCTTTTTGGGTTTCTTTTCCAGTTTTTGTTTATTTTCTTTATTTGATAAAATGGGTGTCCACGTCTTTGCGCGCTTTCTAACTCTCAGAAAGTATACAAACTACTCTTTTGCACACTCCCTGATAGTTAGAAAGCACACAAAGATGGGCAGCTGTAGACACCCATTTTTGTCCTATATCCTTTATTTAAATCAATTCATTTCTTAATTGGCATTTACACATCTAGGGGCATTTTTGTCATTTACACATCCAGGGGCTATTTTGGTCGTTTTAAGCTCACTTTTAGCTAGATTAGCTAATTCATTCTTAGTCATTTAGATTGCACTAAGAAAAAACCAAAAAATAACCTTAATGTGCACATTTGGTATTTTTGCATATTTTAGAGCTTAACTCCATTTAGTTTTGTTACATTTTTCTTAATTTGCAATTTGGGATATTTAGATTAATTCACATGACATTTGCATTAATCATATTTACATTTATTCTCATTCCTTCTCATTTTAACCCTTGGTCATGATTTTGCATTAGTCATTTTCAGTTGGATTTGCACTATAATTTAAAAAGAAAGTTTTTACTTGGCATATTTGAATTTACTAAGTAACATTATATTACAAAACACAAAAAAATTGAAAACTGAAAATCACAAAAAAATACATTAGTCTCATCTACTCAGTTGCACTTCATATAGATTACATATAAAATACAAAGTAGGAATTGCAGCCTTCATCAAGTAATGGGCCTTGTAAGCTGCCTGGTTCTCCAAATATCCTCAATAAATGAGTTCATGGCAGTTTCGAAATGGATGGCTGGATAACCTGCAAAAGACAGTTCAGAAACAGAGAAAGGCATTAGTATGTTCATGGTTACCAGCTTCACAAATGTCATTACAACTTGGGCATTCCATTTCAGTGTGTCTTTCCCATTTCATGTCACTATTAGGATTCATCAATTTAGCATCAACCTATTAGAAGCTATTTAGCATGGCATGTTTGCATTGCATCTTTTACACACGTATTGAGGTAGTCTCATGCATGGCAGTACATACATTAGAATGTAAAAAGAAAGCATCTGCATTTCCAGTGTTAGGTCTACTTGCATTCATCACTAAAAATTACAAAAACAGAGCATTCAAAGTCATGAGACACTGCAAGCAATACCAATTCAATAACAAACATACCAGGCACCCTAAAACCATTCAAAACAGTCACAGTAGTATATCTCATAATGTTACATCTCAAGAATTGGCCATTAATCACCCCAAGCAGTGAAATCTCAAGAGTCAGAGAGTAAAAAGAAAATTTACCTAATTTCTGGCCAGCTCACCCTTTCTGCTAGCTCATGCCACCTCAGCCAGTCCATATCTTCAACTACCTGCACATGAGAAGGGAAAGGAATCAGTTATAGAAATACAGCTCATGGCTCCTCTCTCCATAACGAACCTCCCCCTGATCTTATCCTCACAGTCTCTCACTCTCCCTCACATCTTTCTCTCTCGCACTCTCTCTCACTCTTCCCGCTCCATAAACCACTTATACACACACTGCACAAAGAACACACTCGCTCACTCACAGACCATACACACCTTCCTGCTTTCTCTCTCTTCCCATTCTCAAAACAGGATCATCTTTCTCATTCCCACAACACACCCTCTCACTCTCAACAGACTCTGATTCTCCTCTCCAACCTCTCTCACTACTCTCGGAAAACAATCTCTCCCTCATCTTCCTCTCCTTCGGATTTTCTCTCCTCACCCGATCGACACACAACCTCTCGGGGAATTTTCACACTCACAACTCCCTCTCATCTTCCAGAATCTAGCGCTGACCCAAAAAACAGATTCTTCACACCCTCCTCTTCCCTCCATACAGAGCTGATTCCTCACACACAACCCATCATCCTACACAAGTCCAGATTCGACGAGAACACTCCAAAAAAAAACCATCACACCACACACCCATTGAAATCTCGCCAAGCTCTCTCCCTCTCAACTCCGACCCAAAATGAACACACGCATACATACCTAAATTCCCCTATTGACGCACATAACAGGCTCCCTTTGATTCGCTAGCTCCCTCTTGATAGAACCATTCTCTCCAAAGAAATAGAGACCGAATTTGACAAACCCAATGAGCTTTTCTCTCCAATTTCAAAAACGCATTCACTCTAAACTCTTTTTCTAAACTATTTCCTTTCAACCTAAGTGGCGAAGCTATGGTTTCTTTGTTTCAAATATGGGGGTTTTTCTCTAGGGTAGCCTTTTGAAGGAATTGACTTATGGGTCTTGAAGAGGGAGGAAGTATAGATGAATATAAGGTGAAATCGTGGTGAGTCGGCCGCGGGGGGTAGTACCAAAATCTCAAGTTTAGGTTTGGGTTTCGTTGTCAAATGGTAACTTACGGGTTTCGGCTTAAACAGTGGTGAAGTTCAGCAAAAAAAATACTTAGCTTGAGGTGTTCGGGAGGTAATAGACGGTAGAAGGAGAGATTTGCAGTAGCAAGCGGCGCCGGTTGAAAAGGAAGGAGGTAGAGTAGCAGCGTAGCAAGGCAGAAAAGAAGCGAGGAAGAAGAGGAAGGAAGAGGGGCTCGACTAAGTAGGTTTAAAACGTCCAAACGGCGTCGTTTCAAGTAAGCTCTTTTAAAACTTTTCAATTCCATGCTATTAAATCCTATAGGTTTTTACTTAATTCACATAAAATGAATAATTTGTTTTTGTTTTCAACTTAGTCCCTGATTAGAGTAGTATATGTTAATTAATTCAATTTTGTCCCTGATTTAAGATTTTACTTTTAATTTGTGCACCCTAGTCCCTGATTTAAGGTTTATTTCTTAATTAAATGCAATTTGTCCCTTGCTTTATTCAATTTGACCACTAATTTTAGATATTATGATAGAATTTTGCAATTGAGTGCTTGATTTACATTATTGGTATTTGATTTGTGCTTTTAGGTTCTTGAATTTTACTAATTAAATGTGGAAATTGGTATTTAGGCTAGAAGATTGAATTTTAAAGTGAAAATTGTGTTTATTCATGGAAAATTGATTTTGAGATCTTGATGTTCAAGTTGGAAGTAATTTAAATTGATTTCATAATTTCGAATTGAGTTAATTTGGATTTGAAAAATTGAGGTTCTGACTTAAAGTTATGATTTTTTCCTTAAATTAAAAATGACTTGAGGATGACATGTTAAGAACTTCGGGTCATTTTTAATTCTTGGAAAAACAAAGCTTGGAGTTAAAAATCCAATTTTCTAAATTTGAAAATAACTTGAAAGAAATTGGTGAATTTTTTTAAATGACTTTTAATTTGGGAATTAAGATTTTTTGGTCTAAAGATTTGATTTCCTAAATTAGATTCAATTGTGATGTGTGTATATCCCATGAGCTATATTCCCATTTGTTTAAATTTAAATTGTTCTTGTTTTGGTCTTTGAATTTAGATTTACATCTTGAGTTGATCATGTGCCTCCTGAACTTCGCTAATTATTTTCTTAGTGTGCAGAATAGGTCCCCAGTAGACCCGGTCCGGCCCATAAGTTTTTATTTCTCTTTAGTTTTTGTTAATTTGTTAATTGGTCCAATCGGGCCTTTGTTTGTAATAATTTAGTAAAGTAGAATTTAATTGCATGCATATCATATTTACTTGTCGTCGATTATATCTGTTTGCATATCATGCCACTTTCATTCAGTTAATGACCGTAACCCTTCCGAAGAAGGGGCATTCAGTGAGTGATCGAGTTTTCGGGGCCACTGAATGTCTCCGAGGATGAGACGGCTCTTCTCGGGATGCGTCGGGGCTCCGAGCATATATCTCGGGAAGTGCTTTCAAAAACCCGGGTTACGTGAGTTGACTTTAATATTTGGACTTTGCATTCATCATTTGCATACATGCATTAATTTAGAGATAGATAAAGGAAAAATCCAAAAAAAGTGAAAATCAGAAAATCAAAAGAAGCAATAAAAGGTTTTTTTTCAAAAAAAGGTTTTCCTCAAATCATGTTCTCTTATTCAATTTCCAAAAATCAAGAAATGGGTAATTCAAGAGTTTTCAAGGTAAGTGTTTTCAAAAAAGAATGTTTTTTTAATTAAGCAACTCCAAAAGAAGATTTCGGAAATCAATAAAATTGCTCAAGTTTTTTTCAAAACAAAAACATGGTAAAAGATCTTTGTCACAGTATTTTTAAAATTTCTTCCTGGTGTGGAGGACTCAACAAGAGAACAAATAGTGAAAGAGAATCGTAACAGAATTGATCAACGTTGTTCGATTATATTCTTCGAATTCTCGACATTGGTTTCAAAAAAATGGTTTTATTTTCTTTTTATAACCCTTTTCATAATCAAGATTAGGATTAAAAACAACCAACTTTCTTTTCGACCCAGTAGATCTAGTTAGACTAGAGGTACCGTCACTTGACAGGCGACTCGGGGGTGCTAATCGTTCCCCGAGCGTAATCGACCCCCGAACCTAGATTTAGGTTACAAAGACTGGACCTTAGGTTTAGTGGGTCCATTGCCGAGCCATGGACTTTACTTAGCTTAAGTTACCTTTAGGTGGCTAATCACACCTTAAAAAAGATTAGTGGCGACTCCATCTATCCAACGTCGTTTCGACTGGGTTCCCCGGACCCGAACGTTTCGACACTCGGGGAAGGATCAGCACCCCCGAGACGCCCGTCAAAGATGGTACCTCTTAGTCTAAACTAAACCTAATGGGCTTAATACTAAATGGTTGCTCTAAATCTTGATTATTAGAAGAAAAGGGTTATAAAAGAAAATAAAATCATCTTTAAAACAAATGTCGAGAATTCGAAGAATATAATTAAACATCGTCGATCAATTCTATCTCGATTCTCTTTCACTGTTTGTTCTCTTGTTGAATCTCCTGCACCGAGAAGAAATTTTGAAAACGCTGTGTCAAAACCTCTTATTTTTGCTTTTTAAAGTCTTTTACCTTACCTTGAAAACCTCCATTTTAGCCTCCCTAAAAATGATGTGAAAATCCTCTTTTTTATTATTTTGGGAAAAACATTTTCCATCTTTTACTGACTAAGTCTTAGTTTGAATTTGAAAACTTCTACTTAAATCTTAAAAGCTCTTGATTACCAGTTTTAATTCATTTTGAAAACTGAGTAAGAGAGCACTTGCCTTTGGAAAAATGCTTTTGGAGAAAAAATGATCTTTTTGCATTTTCTTAATTATGCTTAATCTTAGAAAGAAAAGAAAAGATGAATGCAAATGATGCATGAACTGCTATATTTTAATTAATCAGTAGACAACAGTATGCTTGAAATTAACCCGAAACCCTTCCTACGCATTATAGGGGTATTTCGAGGATAATCCCATCTCGAAACGGGAACCAAGAATTCGTACCCGAGTAAATTTACTTGGAACCCACCCGTCATCGTAAAAGACTGTTATTTACTGATTCTTATTTAACTAACTCACATGAATGGCAAGTAAAATGCATGTAAGATCATTTTTTAATTACATGCATTAACACAAGTCTACCCAAAATCAATTCCATAAACCCTTCCCAAGCATTATGGGGGTATTTATGGAAATGATCAGTCTAAAAGGGGCTCCCAGAAATTCGTACCCGAGTACATTTATCTGAAAGACCCTTTATCTCAGCAAAAGACTAATATTAATACATTTCAATCATAGCAAGGTGACATATACTATGCATGACATGGGTGCACGTGATTATTTTCTACTTTACCACTACACTAATTGCTAAATTATTACAAACCAAAGCTTAATTAAGCCGATAACTTAAATAATGAAAAACTTAAAGAGAAGAAATAAAAACCTAAGGGCCAAATTGGACAAATCGGGGACCTTTCTGCACATAAAGTAAACAATTAGCAAAATTCAGGAATCAAATAGCATAAATTAAATATCAATAACGTAAATTAGGCACCCAATTGCACAATTCTAGCTTCAATTTCTAAAATCAGGGACTAAATTGCATCAAAAATAAATAAAATCCTAAAGCAGGGACCAAATTGCATTTAATCAGGAAATAAATCTGAAATCAGAGACTAGGCCGTATAAATCAAAAATAAAATCCTAAATCAAGAATTAAATTGAATCAATTAATAAATGAGATACTACATCAGGGATTAAGGTGAAAACGGAAATAAGTATCAGTCTTTATGTGAACTAAATTATAATCTAAAGGATCTAATTGCATGAAATTAAGGACATAATTGAAAAGATTTGGAAACCTTACCTGAAACGGGTCGGATCCGCCGGTTTTTGGGTCGGGTTCAAGGGTTGGTAGAAATACCAACACCTTCTTCTTCTTCCCTCAAACTTCAAACAGACTTGAAATCCTAGCCGCCTCTCTTGGTGGCGCCGGAAATCACCCCACCTTCATGCCACCGTACCGGAGCTACGTCGGAGCTCCGATGAAGCTCAAAATTTGTAAAAAGCTTCTCTGAAACGTCCTGAAGCCGAAACCAACCTTGGTTTTGCGAGATGACGCCTTCAACCCTCCTTAAAGCCTTTACCCGAGCCTCCACCTCTCACTTCAGATCTCGAGATCCAACCATGGGATCCATCTGGTTTTTGGATATAATCTTCCTCTTCACCGCGCGACCAAAACCCCCAAAGCCGATCTAAGATCAGACGCCTCCATCAACGGGCCTTCAAGATCTACTGTAAGATCTTAACTTTCCTTGTTCTCAAACGGTTTTCTCTTTTTGTTGTGTGTGTTATGAGCTAAAAAGATTTTTTTGTGTCCCTTTCTTAGAGTGAGACTGATTGATCCTTAGAATCAAGGAAAGAAACTGAGTATAGAGAGAGAGGGAAGATCATACTGTGTTTTTCTTGTGTATTTGTTGTCAGCGAGTTTTTTTTCTTTTTGTGTGTGTATTTTGGATTGATGAGATGTGTGGTTGTCAAAAGTGGAGAAGCCTGGGAGAGAATGGGAATAGAATGGGAAGAGAGAGAGTGGGAAGATGAGTATGGATTTTTTCTGTGTATTCTTCTATGTCGTTCTGAAGAGAGAATGAGAAGAGATTATTGAGGGAGAAAGGTTGTCAAGAGATAATGAAGATGAGAGTCTGGAGAGGGAAGAGTGTGTGAGGATAAGATCGAAAGAAATTGAGTGAACCCCCACTGGATTCAATGTATTCCCCTCCTCTTTCGATTTTTTTTTCCTGTATTTTCTCTTTCTGTTAACTAATTCCCTCTTTCTTTTGTGACAGGTATCCCAATTGGGATAAGGAGGAGGAGGAATATTCAGAGTCGATGTGGGCAGTGAGCTGGCAATATGGGCATATTTTGTGGTAACTTTCCTCTTTCTCTGTCCATAACTGAATACTGTTGAGAATGTGGGCATATTTTGGTTCCCTTACTGCTTGACATGATCTTGACTGACCTTATTGAATTTCCCTGTTTTTTCAAGACAAGGAAAATTTGTGCACGTGTGACAATGTGTGCTTGAATCTAAACTAAATACTTTCCATGGTTGTGATTATATGAAACTATTGCCAAGATGCTGCATATTGTTTTTGTTTTTTCCTTTTTCAAATGAAATGCCAAGAATGAAGCTATTTGCCTAACAGAATGCAACACTAAAACCCTGCAGTACTTTGTTTTTTCTCTTTGTGACCTTCTCTTCGATGCAAATACATGGAACTCCTTTTCGAATTGATGCAATGCTTTGCTGGCATTGTGATGGCGCGTTTGTGTGCTTGGTCATGCTACCTCATGCTTCTTGTGTATGCTTTTTGTGATTGTGACCCTAGTGTCCTTAGGAAAACCTCCATGGGATGGCATTGCCGTTGCCTAAATTTAGTCTTAATCCAAAGTCTGCCACTTAAATTACTCATTTATTATATGTTAAAAGTGAAACTGCATAGTACAGAAATGTGTGCTGAATGTCAAGTTTGAAAAAAGAAAATGTGATGCATGAATGTTCCGTTGATGACTTAATAAACCCTCACTAGCTTTTTGGACTCATGTGATTTGTCGAGCCTGATTTCTATTTTACTTCCAACTTTGGCCTTGCTCATTATTTTTTCTGTTCCGAGTTGTTGGTTGCCCTGCACTTATCTTTTAATCTTTGCTGGTTTGCCTTATTTCATTTTATCTCGCAAGTCGTGAGACTACTTTGGGGGTTGCCTCAGATTATTGAATGAGTTGCTATAGACTTAACTGTGAGAAATGAAAGAAGAAATGACATTGGGAGAGGAATGGGAAAGCTAGTACGTGATGGCATGGATCCATAGTTTTCAAGCACAACAGATGTGGGTTCGAGGAAAGATCAATTTGAAGCTTTTTGGTCATTCATTCATTTTTTAAAGTGAAATGTAAATGACTTTTGCATTTTTGTATTTGGAAATGAAAGAAAAGAAATGGACTCTTCTAAGTTGCTATTTCCCAAATGCAAGCCCTAAGCTAAGTGCATCTAATATAAGTCCAAGGTCCAAGATAACAACAAGCCCAAAGTTAAGAGTACACAATTCAAGTTTAAAGCTCAAGTGATAACAAGGTAAGACTAAAAAGCCCATAATGGATTGGCATAATTTAGAAAAAGAGTTATATTACAAACATGCATACAATGCAAAACTAACCAAATTAAATGTCTAAACAAATTAAAATGCCTACCAATAAAATGGGTGCGCTATGCAATTTAAAGAGACCATGTAAGACAATTAAAAGGGAAAATATTTTTGGGTTTTGATCCTGGAACACAATGCAATCTACCCAAGTATTCACGTTAAAATGGACATGCTAGTTTAAGCTAGTAATGAATTAAAAATGACTAAAGTGCCCCTGAAGTACAAATGACCAAAATGCCCCTGGACGTGCAAATGACTAAAATGCCCCTGGATAACTTTAATGCTAAATAAGAGAAAAATTAATTTAAATTAAAGGATACAAGATAAAAATGGGTGTCTACAGTGGAGGTTCATTAGGGAAATGTTGATTTATTTTGGCCTTCCTTATTCTTTCACTACTCTTATCATGTCTTGTATTTCTAACCCGGAGCTTTCTATTCTTATTAATGGTCATTCTTCTGACCCTTTTATTGCTTCTCGTGGCATTAGATAAGGGGATACTATATCCCCGTACTTGTTTATACTTTGCATGGAGTTTCTTTCTCTTACTATTGATAATAAGGTTTCTCAGAATAATTGGTCGCTTATTCTTGTTAGGAGGGGTGATCCTAAGATCTCTCACCTCCTCTTTACTGATGACATCATGCTTTTTGCTAAAGCCAATTCCAAGAATTGTGAGGCCATTTCTAGGACTTTAAATCTTTTTTGTGCTAGATCTGGCCAAAGGGTCAATGTTAGCAAAACCAAAATGTGGTTTTCTTTTAGGGTCTCTGAGGATAGTATCAATCTCTTCACCTCCTCTTTAGGGGTTTAGGAAAGTGAACAATCTTGGTGATTATTAAGGTCATCCCACTCTTGTTGGGAAAGCTAAGAAGAGAGATTTCAGTCCTATCATTTATAAGCTTAGAAATAAGTTGTCTGGTTGGAAAGCTCAGAATTTATCTTTAGCAGGTAGATGTACTTTGATTCAATCCATATCCTCTGCCATTATTGATTACTCTATGAATACTAGTCTTCTTCCTGCTCCTATCCGTTCTTAGATTGATAGGATTCATAGAAATTTTTATGGGGTGATTCATTGAGAGTAAGAATATTCATCATGTCAATTGGGACCAGGTTACTAAGAAAAAGATGGGGGGGGGGGGTCTGAATCTTAGAAAAGCTAAATATAAGAATCTTGCTTTGTTGGCTAAACTTCAATGAGAGCTAGAAGATCCCTTGAAGAGTTGTGGGTGTAGGCTATAAGTGCTAAATATAAGTTTCATAATGTTGTTGCATCTTGAGAAGTAATTCTTCTGATGTATGGAAGGGTTTTTGTAAAGGTAGCCAAGTTTTGAGTGAGGGGTGTAGAAAATTCATTAAATCTGGTCAGAATACCTTCTTTTGGACTGATAGATGGCTTACTAATTGTGATGGTAGCCTTAGATCTTTGATTTATGGACCTTTGAATAGAAATGAGGAAATGCTTAAAGTTGTTGATTGTTTTAATTCTAATGGACTTTGGAACCTTAATGTTACTTCCTTCCTTTTTCCAGATTGCATTTCCAAGTTAATTTACTTTGTTGCTCTGCCTTTTGATGAAACCTTGATGATTTGAGTTTTTGGAATTATTCTTCTGATGGATCTTTTAACTTGAATCATGCTTATGAGATAGCTACTTATATTTTGAATGAAAATTTTGACAGTGGTTTTTGGAAAAAAAATGTGGAATTCTCCTTGTCATTTTAAAGTCAAACATTTTATTTGGACTGCTGCTCTTGATAAACTATGTACTAGATCCATGCTCTATCTTCGTAAAATTTCACATGACCCCTGTTGTGATCTTTGTTTGCACACTGAGGAATCTTCCCTCTATGTCCTTAGAGACTGTACCTTTGCTCATTTTCTTTGGGACAAGCTTAGTCCCTTACCACAATTTTTTTTTATGTGCATAATATTTTTGACTGGTTTAGGATTAATCTTTCTAATCCTATGCATGTAAATAACTTCCCTTGGCCTTGTCTTTTTGCTTACTGCTGTTAGAGCTTGTGGTACTCCAGAAATTCAAGACTTTTTCAAGGCAAGGCTTTGGACTTAAACACTGTCTATAATACTTCTTTTGTTAAAGCTTCTGAATTCTTCCATCTTGTTGTTTAAGTTAAACACTAATGGCTTGACTAATCCTAGTAATTCTGGTGCTGGAGGATGTATTAGGAGTGAATATGGGGAATGAATATGTGGTTTTGCTAGGAGGATTGATCATGCTGACTTAGAGATGGTTTGAAGTTGGCTTTGGACAAGGAAATTACAAACTTGGAGATTTCTATTGATGCAAAAGTTGTTATTAGTCTTATTGAAAATGTTAACACTGACCTGCAAGTCCTTGGAAATTTGATCACTGATTGCAGGCAAAATGCTCACTTTGGGGCCAAACGTTTGTTGTGATGCTCGATTTGGGGCCAAACCTTTCAATTTGAGCAAAAAGAGGCCAAACATTTTTGGACCTGCTCAATGTGGGGCTTTTTCTAACGGTGCTGGGGGAGTGGCAGACACATGCCGTTAAAACCTTTTTAATTAGGCACGTGGAATTAATTTTACCAGGTGGAATTGTTTTTGACCACATGGATTTTATGTAAGTTAATAAAAATTAAAACAAAAAATTAAAAGCTAATTTACGGGGTAAACTCATTTTCGCCCAAACTAACAGTTTTTTTTCCTCAAAATTCTTTTCTTCTCTCGATACTTTTCATATTTCTCTTGAAAAAATAAAGGAAATCTTGTGGAAAATTGTCAAATTTGGTATCGGGTTTGTCTTACGGGATCGAGTTTAAGTTGAAATCATTTGGTCTAGGGTTCCAAACGATTTCTGAGTTTAGTTTTTGTTGGGATTTACGGTTGAATTCCGAGTTAGGGTTTGGAAATGATTTGGGGGTTTTGATTTCTAGGTTGAAATCGATCGAAGGGTTAGGGTTTTGAGTTGATTCGATTTGTGGGTTTAGTATTCGTTTTGATTGAAGGTTGGTTTTGGAGTTACGGTTTCGAATTTTTAGGGGATTTCGTTTGATTTTGGAAGGCTTTTTTGGTATGTTTATGCGACTGGTTTGGTATGTTTTAGTACCAAAGATTGCTTAGCTTTGAGTTTAAACTAAAAACTAGAAAAGAAAAAAAAATTTAGTTAAATTTACAGTTTGTTAAAATATCATCTCAAGTTAGCGCAACTCCTTGTTCTCATCTCTCTCCCACTTTTCCCTTGTACCTATATATAAACATTAATTATTGTTTTGTTTGATGAGTGAGTTGTATAATGGAAGCTGGGATTTGCAACCAGTAGTTGGAGGCAGCAATATCAAGTTCGATTGTTGTATTCCCGACATAGGAAAACCCTCCCTTCCTTTTTGATCCATGGAGTTTTGATGATCAACATTCAACAGGGAGATCTTTTGGGTTCCCCAGAAATGTTTGACTTCAGTGAGATAAATATTTACAGTTTGTTTGTTTGTTTTTTGGGTTTCTATTGAAGTTGTGTTTTTTGCTGCAATTTAATCATTTTCAGTTTTAAGTGGAGACAATAGGTAAGTTTTGTCTAATCTTTTTTATGTTTTGTGGGTTGGTTTTGGATTGTTGCCTCCAAGAAGAATAAGAATATTGCAGCTCTACAAGAAGAAGAAGGCGATGAAAGAAGAGAGATAGAGTCTGGAGGTAGGTGATAAAAAAAAAGGATAACTTTTAATTTAAATTAAATTAAATAAATTCATTTTATTTATTAATACTCATTTTTTTCAAAAAATCCACATCATTTGGACTATATTGCCACGTGGCACCCTCACGCTCGGATAACGGCCCGTGTCTGGCACTGCCTTAACACCGTCAGAAAAAGCCCCACATTGAGCAAGTCCGAAAACGTTTGGCCCCTTTTTGTTCAAATTGAAAGATTTGGCCCCCAAATTGACCACCGCAGCAAACGTTTGGCCCCAAAGTGAGCATTTTGCCCTGATTGCAGGAGCCTGATGAACCTTTTCACTAGACTGAAGATTTCCAACCTTTAGCCAATATGGGAAGACTTTTGAGGATCACTTCCTAGTTTATGATCATGTACCAAACTCTGTTTTTTATGTTTATATGAATGATGAGGCCTGTAAACTCCTAAACCTTTATTTAATCGAGTTCCATGGTTTACTTAATAAAAAAAATAAAAAAAAATTCAACTCATCAATATTCATCAACTTAATTAGTTGTTTATGAATGTTGAATAATGACCTTTTAATAACGAATTCTCATCTTAAAAAAATATTCAAGAATACCCAAACTTTTTCCTTGTACAAAATTTTAATTTTGTGTGGTTACCAAACAGATATTGACATCTATGATTTCGGAGAAAAAGCAGATATTATTTATAATTCTACATTTCTTCCCATCATTTTCCACTGTTATTATTAAAATTAAGTCAAATATGCCGTACTTCAAAGATAAAAAAATCTAAAATTACTAGTTCTAAGTTCTAACATCGTACCTAGGCAAACATCTTAATGGTCAGTGGTCAGTGGTCAGTATGCCTCAATAATCAAACAACAATTACGTATCCTTTAGCACTTATTTTATTAGTTAGTCTAAGTAGTGAATATCGCATTGGTCAGAAAAAATCCTGTTGACCAAAAAACCGTTTGGTTCACCGAAATAAGCTTCTGGAAAAATCAAAATTTTCTGGAAAGTGAGTTGTTCGGAAAAGCTTTTATTTTCTGTTGTTTGGATTACAGTGCAGAAAATGTTTTTCTGGTTGTTTGGTTGTCAAAAGAAAATATCTTAAAACTTTTATGATATTTTTAAAATTTTCACATGGATGATAAAATATTTATATGAAACTCAAAAATCAAAATTAGCATCTAAAACTAAAAGCAAAAAGACTACTTATTCATAATAATTTTTTAATAACCATACATAAACATATTCAAATCATGTTTATTGTTTGAACCAAAAAAAATCATGTTTATTGAAACTCATAAAATTCATTAAAAACCCAACATAAAGAAAATTTGGCAAAAGGAAATCGATGGCAGACTAGGTATAATAACGTCTGTATTGTAAAGGCTAAAAGTTCAAATAAGGGTCTGATCTTTAGGAAAAAGGTCATTTAAGAGTCTGAATTTCGGAAAAGGTCAAATCAGTGCTTAACCTTTACCATTTGGACCAATTAAGTCCAAAACGATTTTAACTAATATGAGTGAGAAACACGCGCCGTTAATATAAACGGCATGCTGACATGGCGTGTTAAAGTATATTTTTTATATTTTTTTAATTCATAGCAAATTATTAAGTAAAAGAATTATAAAAAAATGTTAAAAAGAGGGAAAATGGAAAATAACATGTTTGGGTGCCTGTAAACAAATCAGAAAGCCATCTTAAATCCAAAAAAATATAAACAACCAAGAACACATTAAACACAGCAAGAACACAGTGCTTCGCTGAGCCCCTTAAACACAAAACTAATAATTTTCGTTTCTCCAAATCATGTCTCTTCCACCCAAGCAACATCACTGTTTGGCTGCGAAACCTCCCCCAATTGGAGCAAGAAAGATTAAGCTTTTACCCAAAAGAAAGGAATCAATTAATGGCAGCATTATTCTTCATCCCAAAATTACAATGACAAATTTATAAGCAAACCCTAAATTCATGAAATCAAAAAAGTGAAAAAGAGGTCCAAATTTCATCCAAAAACAAAGAAAAAAAATCAAACCTTGGAATATCCTAATTTTCTTCTTCTTCTTCAATTGGGAAAACAATTTTCTTCTTCTTCTCCAGCCACGCCTTTTGGTACCCATGTTCTTAGCGCTTGGTTCACGGTCATCGGATCGCGTAGCTCTTGCTCTGACTTGTGAATCGCGTAGCTCTAGGCTCTGACTTGCGAAGCATCACGAGCTCCCAATCTTTGAGTCGCTACTCCACCAGATAGGTTCACAAGAAATAGATGACAGGAAAAAGAAATACATATGTTGGGTTGTTAGAGGGATTGAGAGATAAAATAAATAGATGAAAAGTCGAGATTAGCGAAGAATTTAGGAAAAAAGAAGCTTGGAGGAATTCAGATATGGAAGAGGAAGAAGAAGAATATTATGCAGAAAAAGAGCGAAAAATAAAAAACCCTAAATGAACTTAATGAATCTAATGGCTAGAAAATTTAAAAGGCCACGTGTCATCATCTAAAAGAATGACGCGCTTCCTAATATTGGTGTGAGACACGCTCCATCCCATTTAACAGTTTGGACTTAATTGGTCCAAATCGTAAAGGTTAAGCACTGATTTGACCTTTTCCGAAGTCCAGGCCCTTAAATGACCTTTTCCCTAAAGGTCAGGCCCTTATTTGAAATTTTAGCCTATTATAAATTTGGAGTTCAAACTTGGTTACTCTTTCATATATTGGTAGAAAAATAAATTTGTCTGTTAAATATGAAATATGGCGCTGGTTCGAATTGTTGGTGTGCCTTTATAAACTAGTACATGATTGGGAGGTGAAGATTGAGGAACAACTTGGAGGAGGACTTGCTGGAAAGAGCTTTGAATGAGGTTGCAAGTGGCTAAAGAAAATAAAAGAGATTGAAGTGAGGTTAGGGAAAGAAGGAAGGGTTTGAAGGAAAGTGAAGAAAGACAATTTCAAGAAGGTTGAAACAAATTTAAAGCTGGAAGTGTCGCCGGAATGACAATCGGTAGCCACCGTTCATGGGTAGCCAACGTGGGTTGGTGATTAAGTGGAAGGGTTGGGAGGTATAAGGCTTGGCTGTGGGTTTTAGAGGCAACTAGTGTTCTGCAGAAATTGTCTTCTGCGAGTGAGGAACGGAGGACAATTTCTGAAAAATGGGGTGTTTTTTCCTTTGACCAATACGTATTTTTGGATCATTTTCCACCAACCAAACACAGGAAAATGCAGAAAATATTTTTCAGAAGTCTATTTCCTTTAACCAAACGGTTAATTTTTTGTTGTTTTTACATAGGCTAGTTGCTCAAATAGTGACTATATGTGAAAATACTCAATTTAGAACTAATACCTTTAATTTGGTAAGATAAGACTTCAAAGTATGCGAAAATGTTCAAATAATAGATTAGCGTCAATTGGAACAATGCGTGTGTGTTACGCTTTTGTACGTGCAGGTGAGCTAATGACAATGTGACACATGACTTTGATTAACTTTTCAATATTTATGCCCAATTTTAATTTATTTTTACTTTTATATTTTTTTCAAAAATTAATTAAAATTTATTTTAAATCATAAAATTAATCAAATTCTGGCAAAAAAAAAATATTATCACGTCATGACGTAGTTATGTTTAACTACATTTGAATCCCACATGCCGTTCCCAATTGACATAAGGCCTTTATTTGAGCATTCCCATAGTTAGGATCCTATTTAATCAAATTAAAACTTTGAGTTTTAAATTGAGTATCTTTGCATAGGTTAGGATCCTTTTTGAACAATTAGCTTTAAGACATATGCTTTAAGAAAATAGTAATAATATAATAAAAGAGTTATTATCAGATTCACCGTTAATAAAGTTTAGGATACTGCATGTGCAGGTCTAGAAGGGTGACATGTGTCCCTTTAGAGACTAGATTGAAATATTGAAAATTTAATTAATCCTGAAATGGGGGTATTTAACAACATTTTAACCCGCTTATAAAATCCAAAAACTCCACCGGTAGTGTATCAAAATGATAACTCATAGTACAATAATAATAAAAATTAAGACCATTTGGAACCTTCGGAAATCAACTCCCCAAACATCTGAATTAAGAATAGAACGAATTCCATATAGTGGTTCATGAGATATCAAACTCCGAGTTGTCAATTTCTTACACATAAGTAGAGGATTGAACACATCACATTGATAGTGAACCTAATTATATTTATATAGTAATAATTAGTAGTATATTAATTATATTTATTTATTTGGTTTCTCGAGGAATATTCTTAGCCTAATCACTAACAATGAAGTATGAACATAGAGACTAAATTTACACAATGACTCCTGTAAATAATGAATTGTAGTTGAAATTGAAAATTCAACACCAGGCTAGTTGTTTATAAATACCTTGCAAATGAAGAGAATTTGACATTGAAGTGTATCATCTATCGAATATGGCAGGTTTACTAAGGTTCCGTTTCTACTTCTTACTAATTTTCTCTGCCACTTGTCTCAACCTCGTACATGGTCGGTGTCTCCCAAAAAACCAGCATGTAGCGCTGTTTATCTTTGGGTATTCATTGTTTGATCCTGGAAACAATAACTACTTCAACACGTTTGTTCGGGCAAATTACTGGCCATATGGAGAACAATTCTTCAAATACTCCACCGGCAGGTTTACTGATGGTCGTATAATTCCAGACTTTATTGGTAAGTCGAAATTTCATTTCTTCAATCTTCAATTCTATTTTACCAACACCCATGGGTTGGCTGAAAGGAACTCAACGCCCTTTAAGCAAGGTCTCGATTCGAGTCTTGTGAATGGATAATATAGGTGTTGGGAGAGTCCTATTTGGGGTCGGACACTGCTTGATTCGGGACTATTCGGGGCCCAA
Organism: Corchorus olitorius; assembly: GCA_001974825.2. Classification (NCBI taxonomy): domain Eukaryota; kingdom Viridiplantae; phylum Streptophyta; class Magnoliopsida; order Malvales; family Malvaceae; genus Corchorus; species Corchorus olitorius. The sequence continues at coordinate 19,588 of AWUE01014436.1, forward strand.
CGTGGTTACCGATTAGTAAAAAGAAAAAAAGAAAAAAAAACTTTTATTCTATTTCCTCTGGAATGATTTGATACTTTGTGGTTTTACATAAATAAACATAGTATTTTGGTTTTTTTCTTTGCAGCCGAGTATGCAAATTTACCACTGATTCCGCCATATCTACAATCTATCAACCATCAATTCACTTATGGTGTTAATTTTGCCTCGGGTGCAGCTGGCGCTTTGGCTGAAACAAATCAAGGATTTGTTAGTTTATGACCTACCTTCATAAACTTTTTTTCCTTATTTTATATTTACAATTTAACTTTGTTCGGATTGACCCAGTATGAGGTAAAGCTAAACAATGGTTTTCTCTATACATAAAACTCTCGAAACCTTACTTGAGGGACAAGTGCTGAACCACTTGTTAGTCCTTCATAAGCTTTTGCTTATGCTTATGTTGCTATATGGAGTATATTTTAACCCCAACAATAGATTAATTAAAAGAATTTATGATCTTTTAATTACCTTGGTATATATATGTCTACAAATTTGTTAATGTCAAATCTTGAAGTTCTCGTTGGCACTTACTTCTCTTCTTGTTTGATGAACAGGTGAAAGACTTGAAAACTCAGTTAAGTTACTTCAAAGATGCGGAAAAGTTGATGAGGCAGAAAGTAGGCGATGCAGAAGCCAAAACCTTGTTCTCCAAAGCTGTTTACTTAATTTCAATTGGAGCCAATGATTACGTATCCCCTTTCACCGTAAACTCCACATTTTATCATACCTTCTCCAAACAAGAATATGTAAAAATGGTGATTGGCAATCTAACTGACACCATCAAAGTATGTTCCATATAATAATTATTCAGAACTGATTTCCCTTTTAATCCAGTTAATTTAATTAATTTGCATGAAACTTATGCACCATTATATTAATTTTTGATGTTTCAGGAGATATATAAAAAAGGAGGAAGGAAATTTGGGTTATTTAACATGGGGACATTAGGTTGTATTCCAACCATGAAAGCACTTGTACCTGGAAATACAGGTGCCTGCTTTGAGGAAGCAACGGAACTTGGAAAACTACATAATGCAGCTCTTTCCGAAGCCTTGCAGGAGCTGGAGATCAAACTAGTGGGATTGAAGTTGGCCAAACATGACTTTAATATGTCTACTAGTGAAAGATTGAATAATCCTCAAAAATATAGTATGTATATATTATATATGCACTCAATAATCCTCCTTGTATAGTTTATATACTAATACTTTGGTTTAATTTTGAAAGGGGTAGATACAGCATTATATATCGACATTGGAATTTAATCAATTGTAGGAGCAGTGTTAAAGAGTTGACATTTAAATACATAATTAATTAAGAAATATGGTATGTGTAACCCTATTTATGTAGTCTAAAAGTTCGACTGAGTGTGGGTGTATTAACTAATTATCCGTATATTATATGCACCGAATAATCCTCTTCATCTGGTTTATACTAATATTTTTGTTTTAATTTTGGAAGGTTTCAAAGAGGTAAATATAGGCTGTTGCGGGAGTGGACCTTATAGAGGAATTTTCAGCTGCGGGGGAAAAAGGGGCGGTGCAGAGTTTGAATTATGTTCAAATCCGAGTGATTATTGGTACTTCGACTCTAGTCATATTAGTGAGAAGACCCAAAAGCTACTTGCGGAGTTGATTTGGAGTGGAAGCCCCAACATTACCGGGCCTTATAATCTCAAACAACTCTTCGAAGCATGATATGATACTACACATCAACAGCTTTACTTAATAGTGAGTCGACCCGATTTGAATAGGGTCAACCTCTGTTTGCATAAAAAATAAACAGTTTGGTTCTTGTTTAAAATAAGGTCACGATAAGGAGTATTATTGTGCAATCCTCTCTTGTAATCATGCAACTATTGGACCAGAGAAAAAGATTATGACCATTGTCCATTGTGGAGTTTGTCTGTTTGTGAATATTGGGATTGAATAATAGAAGGAACCAAATTTCATATAAACCCAAATCACTACAAAGTCTATCTACCCTCCAAAAAAAAAAAAAAAGTCTATCCATAAGCAAAACATACACAACTAGAACAATAGTGTTAATCAAGCACAAATCCTTAGGTAATCAACATGACATTGACTTAGTAAGACAATGCTAACATTTAGCAATTTGATTATATTGTCTAAAACATCTACATATCAACTTTCTACGTTGTAGTTTTGTTTAGCCCTTCGACTAAAAGTCAAAAAGTAAAATAGCCAATATAGTCCAAATTTCCTTTTTGCAATTGCTTGTTTACACCAATTTTCATGAACAATGACATGGAAGTGAAACCAATTTTCTAACATGGCAAGTTCATCAAAATTCTGTTTATGTTTCTTACCTTTTATGTTCATAAAAGAAATTACTATTTTCTTAGATTTTTAGGCATAGGCAGGTTTATAAAAGTTTCTCAATAAGGCCTAATTCAATTTATAGGGAGATCTATATGCCAAAGAAGAGTAGTTATACATATATTGCTGATGTTAAATTTCTACTTCACTTAAAACATATTTGTAGTACTAATCTGATCATTATATTAGTCAGCAAAGTAAAATTCCAAAAGTAAAAATTGCTAAAACAAGCTTCTAAAGCTTCCAACTAAAAACACCTACAACTACAATTATGCCTGGAAAAAGTTGAGGGAAGAACAATTTCCAAGATTCTTCAACCACCAAGAGGAGATTACAGGAATAGTCCAGAGTCTAAATTACCAACCAGAACCCCCATTTTCTTTAGCAGCACTTGCTTCGCCCCAACCGCCATTATCACTGCCCCACCCACTACCACCGCCACCACCACTACCAGCTTCGTTTCCACTGGCGCCCCACCCACTACCACCACCACCACTGCCAGCTTCGTTTCCACTAGCGCCCCACCCACTGCCACTTTCGGTACCACCAGTGCCCCAACCACCAGAATAAGCTTCCCTACCCGGAGAGTTTTGAACCTTAGCCCAACCATCATCCCCTTTCTTCGAACCTGAATCCCATTTGGGAGTATCATAAGACGAATCCTGCCCATCATTATGCCCTCTGCTGCTGTTATAAGACCCCCTGCCACGTCCACGCCCACCATATGGCCGAGGTAGGCCACTTGGATGCCCATCTCGGCTACTGCTATTTCTATAATCATTTCTGCCTGAATAATATTAAAAAAAGAAGCCACACACTTCAGCAAAAAGAGCAAACGTAGAAAAACACTCTTTTAACCATACAAAATACATAAAAGAAAAATACTACGGAGCAACATTAAACCTTTGAAAACTAATTTAGTAACTAAAGATACTCAAAATTCAAAACTCAAAACTCAAAAGCTTGTTTGATGAACATCTAAAAGTTGATAATTATTCTTGGCCACCTTGCTTGGGAAGGAACTTCATTCATTAACAACTCCAAGAAATAACAAAAATCTGTGAAAAATGTTTCATAATTTGTCAAGATTAAGCATATGTACGCAAAGCTTATACAAGTCTCATATAGTTTGGAAGATGAGCAGGCCCATGTTCAAATAAACATCTATGCCACAAGATCACAAGAGAAGAGAAGAAAATATATAAAATTTCATCCAAATATCATAAACTCCAAAACCAGGCCATATTCCAGATGTTAAAGAAATAAATGATGAAACTTACATATTAGGACAGGAATGTGGCACCCAAGACCCAACCAAATTCAAAACCAGCAAAATGATAAGCATCATGTGGAAATTTTACTCTAGAAATATTGAACATTATTGCAAACATTTACCTGTTCTTGACCCTGGAGTGGAAGACTGACCTCTGTCATACGAGTGACCTCTCCAACCATCATTGGTTGAACCACCCCAACCACCATCAACAGATGCCCCGCCAGATCCTCCAGCAGCAGGGCTTCGCATTGGTACCATTGCCGCTACTGATCTAATTGATGGAGCTGAATCATGCTGCGGGTCATCAATATGCCTCTGGAAATATGAAACAAGACGATCAATGTCCTCAAACATCCTCTTTCTGAATTTGAATCCCTTGGGATATAAGCCAATATACTCATGATGGGGATTTGTACTCCGTATATAAGTAAGAATGAAAGTGCCTGGATGTTCATGAGAAATGCCAAAACAATACACGATCCTCATAGGATACTCCGCCTTTTCAATCCTTAGAAGCTCATCAACTTCTGTTTTAGTTCCCCTCCGGAACTTGCGATAACTCAGCATAGCCTTTAGATGAGACACAAGGGGATCAACATATCGATCCATTACCTGCAATTTAAAGATGCGATTAACAGACAGATCAAATTCATGATATTTACGCCACCACAATATATATTGTATCATGCCACTCATCTAAGAAAAACATAGCCCTTATTTCTAACAAGAAAAACAATTGATTTGGCTCGGTACTTTTCTGTTATATGTTCTACTGATACAGAAGGTTTAATTAGAGCATTTTTTTCAAGACAAGATAACACACAACACAATGCAACCTTAATGGTCTTAGATGACTCAAAATTATTAAAGAAAAAAAAAGCATGGCAGGGATTAATAAGCCTCATTAATTTGATAAGCATGTAACTACATAACCAATTAATGTTGTAAGCTCAAAAGTTTTATAAGTGTCTAGTCAAAATCAAACAAATTAGATATCATATTGGAAGTTCCGCTAAAAAAAAAAAAAGCATATTCGATGAGAAAAGAAACTTTAAATTTCAATTGCTAATAAAATTGACTACAAAATTATTCCCAAGAAATAGAGGCACATCTGGAAAACCCCAGAAAAATGTTCAAATTACAAAGACTCACCTCATCCAAATCCTCAAAAGTGTCTTCCCCAATTTTCAATGTCTTCCCTATGCGGAGCAGGCTGGTGATGTCCTTGTGTTCCTTTCCGCCTTCAACAATATCTTTGTGAGCATAAACTCCGTCATAAACTTTAAGAGTCAGAGTTAAATATGAAGGCCCACGAGAACTAGGACGGATAATACTTTCTCCAGGATCCTTGTCAGATAAATACTGTCCAAAAAATAAATAAATGTTCAGAATAAGGAAGAAAATAGAAATAGAAAAAGGAAATGGAAGTTTTCAAAAATTGAGAATAAGGAAGCAAGATTCTTGCAGCCCATGGATAGTAAATTTAATTGAAAATTTTCTTCTACAAGATTATGCAGTTATAAAAAGTAAGGCCATTAATGATTACATTTTGTTGCACAATATAAGATACCAAAACAGAAATAATATATTTTTTTTAAGTTGGAAAAAGGAAAATGGGAAGAGCAAGTATTCATTCCTATAGAGAATATAGAAAATGAAAGCAGTATAAGGCCACTGAGAATGTTAAATTCAATTAACTTTTGTCGAACAGTAAATTCAATTTTCCAATCTAATTAACTAGAATAGTTCATTACTTGAAACATACCTCCATAGCTTCATCAGCAGTAATATTTTGGAAGCGTGGATGGACAATCATCCTTGGCTTAAAATGCTTCTTTGCCAGCTCCTTCTCTTTACGAGCTTTCTCTTGCTCACTCTGTAAGCTGCTTCGCTCCTCATGGTAGTAAGGATCAAGGTTCTGGACATGCTGGTATCGATTGCTTTTCATCTCACTATCTTTACAAACCAGGAACACCTGGTACCTATTCTTCTGAATTGATTTAATCTTGCAGGTCAGGATGTCACCTTCATGCAGCCTATCAGACAGTTCTACAATATCTCTCCAATCATCTGCATAGTCTTCTTTCGTAATCATCCCAGTCAATCCAGATTCAAGTGCACAGATAGCACGTCCACCTTGCACTCTGCGAACTGTAGCCTGAACAATTCGGCCTTCCGCCAGGGTATCCTCGGTTTCACCCGAAATCATGAAGAACTCCTCATCTTGACTCGGTTCTTTATATTGCTTACGCCAATCCTGAAAGCCCTGAATTAACTCCCTTTTTATATCCTCGAAGGTCTCCCTCTTGTTTGCATAGTTTGGGCGGATCTTGATTTGTTTTTTTAGATAATTATCAAGAACAAGGCTTTTCAACAAACTAGGCCGATCTCTAACTTGTTCTATTGCCATCTCCATTGCCTCTTCATCATCATTGTCACCTTTTAGTTCCTTATCGTAGACATCTTTCGCCAGCTCCTGTGCAAGAAGATAAGATTCTGGATGTATTCTAGTGTCATCCAGCAAATCAATGAACTGGCTGCTATTAGCAGCAAGCCCACTCCGACGAACCCGCAGAAAGCCTACAGCATTGACAAAAACTTTCTTACCAAGGCCGTGGGCTGACAAAAAGTCCTTCCGAGTGAAAATTGTTCCAGCTCTTACCAATGATCTCTGCAGTGATGCAGCCTTTCTAGGCCCAAGACCAGAAATGAATTGTAAAGGAGCAAACAGCCATTCATGACTTGAAGCCAAATTAACATCAATCCCCACCTGGTTTGTGACATCAACCATAACCTGTTCAACCATGCCATACTTTTCATCGGCTGTGAGAAAGCTCTCCAAAGGACTAAGCTTCCAAGACAATATCTCTTTCCCTGGTCCACACAAGGTTGCAACCATTGCTAGTGGATTTTGAAGATAACGTCCAAGAGCAACAGCCCGCTTAACAATGCCTGACAACATCAATAACAAGGATGACAACCTTCATCAACATACAAAAACAGATGAATTGGAATACCTTACAAACTTCAACAAAAGACAGCACATCATCATGCACACGTGAACTTTTGAATATGTATTTTACCTGACTGGCTAGGCAGCTGATCAGAAGAAATCCTAGAATTTTCATAGAGACGGGGTAGAGATTCATCCCCGTAGACAATGCTCAGCTCATCCATCTCATGCCCAACATCTCTAGGATTTTCCTCCACCATCTTAAAAATAATCTGGTAAAGAATATATATAAACTAAATAAGCACACAGCTCATCCATCTGATGACAATTCTACTTTGTACCACGAAACAAGGCAGAAAAGAATGGATAAACTTAATAAGCACCACAAGGAATGAAAAGACCAAATATCTAAGACTAATGAACACTGAAAATAAATTACCCAGAACACAATGACATTTGTAATTGATATCACAGCATTAGGAGGATTGAAGCAAGCGCTTTCAGTAAGTAACTGGGGCTTCTCTCAAAACACAACCACAGAACTACATTTTGAATATTGCATGTTAAGCATGTGCAGAACAAAATCCTGAAGCAAATACTTGGTCTGGATTGCATGACATAACTTAAGACCAATTCACTTTCAATGATCAGAACTTTCAATGAATTATGGCCAAGATTTACCTTAAGATTATAAGAAGGTTCATTGGAAGAGCTTGAAATGACAATGCACACCAAATTTAGTCAAAAGCAATCATTTATTCTAAGCATTTCACATGGCTGAATAAAAAAGCTACTATTAAAGGCTCAATAAAATGAAACTGGGCATTTCAAGCAAAGATATGCAAGCTAACAAGTAGTGGAGACAAAGTAAATCAGATCAAAAGCTAATAAAAGTAGATGCTTTTTATATATGACAAAAGAAAAGTAACAATGAAGAAAAAGGCATATATCATTTCACATAAAATGGGGGGAAAAAAGAAAACCCGAATATCTCATGAATGAAAATTCTCACCTCATAAATATCATCCTTCAACCGGGTACAAGACAAATTCACAGCTCCGAGAACAACAACATGTGGTTGATGATCAGTCATGAATTTCAAAACACGTTGCTGATCATTTTTCTTGCGTTGTTGGTCATTAACATTTTGAGACCGTAAAGTAAGAGAACCAGTGTAAAGCACATCAAGAACCTCCCCAGATGAATCTAGCATCACAAAAGTGGTTGCAGGATTACCAGGGCCCCAACAGCAAGCCATGACTCGAGGTGCAGCTTCCTCATCAGAAATATCATTTTCCTTCTTTTGATAAGGCCCCACAGAAACTTTACTCCATAAAACCTTGCCATATTCCATGAGTAACCAATTCTTAGCTCTACTAGTCAACAATGATCTTGCTTCTTTCTCCATTGATGGCAAAAGAAAACTATTAAAAGCATCATTCATTATCAGCCTTCTCTGATCATCCCACTGTTGAGCCAATTTACTCAAATTTCTACTGAGATAAACCTCATAAAAATCATCATTCAACAACTTATTCAGACGTTCTTCTGGCAGCTTAATAGTTACTTGAAGAAGCTTCTCCTCTTCCGCCTTCTGGATAAGGAGCCATTGTGCATCCTCAAATTTGCTCAATGGTTTTTCCCGTAACCACTTCACACCCGCAAACTGATGGAAAGAATCTATCGCTATTTTCCCATCAGGGGTAGGGCTGGTTGATACTACAGCTTCCGACATGTAGGTTGAACGCACAAATCTCTTAATAGACGGTTCACAACTTATCAAAACTGCAGCCTAAGAGAGAACACCATGAATCAATAAACATGGTAGAGCAATTTGTTATGACCAACCACTGTATTTGCTAAGAATAACTATGTATACCATATGTCTGGCTCCTTTAAGGACAGCTTGTGGTGTCTCAAACATTGCACAGGTGAAGCTTGAAGCCATCTCTTCTGGTGTCTCCTTTGCAACTTCGATGTCATCACCCTAAAGTTAAATGAAGCAAGAACATCAAATCTCAGTGTGATATAACCCCCCACCCCCCAAGAGAGAAAAAAAAAAAAAAAAAAAAAAAAAAAAAACCTCACCAACAAAAACTTTTCCAGAGATAGATGTGCTCCAAGTTCCTCAGCACTGTATCCAAACTTGTTCACTACCATCCACAGGCCAGCCTTATTACAAATGCTATATTGTGATCTCCTCTTGGGCCTCTTATATTGACCTTCATCAACACCAACCTCGCCTGGCGGGAAATGCAAGTTAAACTTGGCATCAACATCATCAACTTCTCTCTCTGACTCTGCCTCCTGGAGAGCCTTAATAATTGAATCAAAAAGCTGTTGGTTCAGGTTAAGCCTTGTCTCATCATATACTCGGCGAGACTCTTCTTCAAATCGCTTGTTATAGTGTGACAGAAGACCACTCTTTCGCTTTTGAAGAAGCAGCCACTTACGGTCCAGGTCCTGAATCGCCCAAAGAACCTAAATAGAAAACACATGCATCTATTATTCACAGAAAACCTTTTCCTAACTTCCAAACCTGATTATATACCAAAATCAAACAAATTACATAGTTCCATGACCAGTTCAATTACCCTGTGCCACTTTATTGTAGACATTTCCTCAGCTTTATCCTGATCAACATCATCCACATCATGTTGCTCAGGATCTTGTAGCAGACTTAGGCACTGCTCCTTGCGATACATTGCAATAAAGGGAATCTGAAAGCAAAAAATAAGGAATGCAAGACTAGTAAGAAAAAAGAAAGAAACCAACATATAAGTCATTTATCATTCAGATAGTAAGTACTAACATCTAACTTCTGCACGTGGGTCAGCTCCAAAAACCTCAAAATATCATCCTTGTTTATACCCTTCACTGCTTTATCCTCGTCTGTACTTGAATCCTGCCCTTGTTGAGCCTGCCCTTGTTGAGCCTGCCCTCCTTTACCAAATAAAGCTAATGCACCACTTGTAAGTTGCTTATGTATCCAGGTGCTTTCATCTAATAAGCTCCTTCCATCTATTGGAGGAGTGCCAGTGCTTTCTTCAGAAAGCTTTTAAGAAGAGATACAGAGACAACAACGTTAAGAGAGATCGAGGCAATAAAACAAAGGAATTAAGGACATTTTCAAGATCCATGTCAACAAACCTGCATTCTTTCTGGAATATCAGACAGCCGAATTTGGTCATCCTTTTCTGTCATATATTTTTCAGAAAGAACAGTGGGTTCAAACTGATCCTCAAGTCTCCTTTCTCTCCACTCACTGGAATCTAAGCCCACTTTGCGTAGTTTAAGAAGTTCATCAACATCACCAAATATTTCTTGAGCTTCCAGTAAAGCAGATTGTGAAGCATCTGTGGCCTGCCTTAACTTATTTTTCTTCAACTTCTTCCGTCTGCATAAAAAGTTATGTGAATGAGAGAACAGAAAAATTAAACAGTAAAAGGACGGCTGAGTCATGCATTGCGTAGATTATACCTAAGAGGAGCTCCATGCTCATCTACTTCATCTTCATCAACAATGAAGTCTCTCATGTCGTCATCTTCACCCATATCTCCATCATCCTCCTCGTCAATTTGCACTTCATCTTCAGGAATATCTTCGAGTGGTTGTCCTAAAACATTGACATATATCAACAGGTCAACAAGTTATTAAATAACTGAATCCCTAAGAATAATGGTCACAGACAAGATTCTCTGTATACTAACCATCATCATCACCAAATAAGGTACGCTTAAGCTTCTCCTCAGCAGTTACCCCACCCTTACTGCTTCCATCAAACTCATCATCAGAAAGCCCAAACCGGTCCTCATCCAAAGCTCTTTGGGCCTTTTTTAACCGCTTAAATTTCTTACTACCCTGAAAATATATTAATGCAGAAACTTCAAGTAGTTGTAGAGAATAGAACTTTGCAACATAAGAAAACATAAACTGGAGAGAGAAATTCTACAGTTCAGCTTTTTATTGCACTTATGAAGTTCAACTCAACAATGATAAAACCATGCAGTATGGTTAAATTTAAGAATAATTCTACAATAATAAAACAGAACTTAGATGACAAATAAAAAAATAATTTTCTTAAATCATATACGCAGGCACAAAAATTCATCCATAATAGCCCTTCTAAAAATCCAAAAACCAAGGTTTTATCCCAATTTACCATAATTTTTGAGCATATCTCCATATTAATTAGAAATGCAAAATTTAACAACCATCATTTTCCTCCTTACCTTAGGTACATTGACATCATTCTCCCGGAGGAGCTCATAATCATCTTCATCAAGGTCCTCAGCTTCCCTGAAAATGTTGGCATAAACATCATAAAAAATTTACACAATGGAAAATATGAAAAAATAAAAAATAAAAACCGAAAGAGTAGCAATTACAAACTTTTTCTTTCTTTTTTTCTTTTTCTTCCTCCTCTCCTCATCGCTATCTGCCCGCTCTTCATCTTCATCTACCTCTTCATCCTCCACATCATCAACTATGAATCCATCATTCTCATATTCATCCTGCCCTTCTTCTGTTATAACCCAAAATTTTTAAAATAATAAATAATAAAAACTAAAATGAATTCATGAACCATTAACAAAATCAACAAAAACAAGAAAACCACCCATTGAAGCATAAGAAAGATAACCCTTTTCAGACCTAATATACTTTTCCATCTCACGATTATCCTTTGAAAAATTAACGAAAAATGTATAAATATAATAAATAAAATTTACAAAAAGTAATCCCCAAATTTAGAACGAGAAATTGGATCTGGAAAGGAAAACATACCGTCTTCTTCCTCGTCGTCCTCTTCAGGGTCGGCGTCATTGAGGTTGTCCCCTTCGATGGGCTCTCCCTCCTCGTCGAGCTCCAACTCATCTGGAAACAAGAGAAAATTGTTGAGAAAAAAAAGAAAAGACTTCATTAAAAAAAATCAATTAGGGATTTTTTTTTGGCTCAAAAAGCGAAAAAAAAAATTTCACCTTCTTCGTCGGAAACAACGTTCTTCCCCATGGTCTTCCGAAGAGAAAATCAACGCCAGAAAACAGAGAGGAAATCCAAAGCTTCTTGGTTTTGCTAATAAAAATTCGAAAAAAGAAAACTGAGTATTTCTGCTTATAATGGAGAAGGACACGAGCACTTTCACTCTAACCTCTGTGTTTACAATGAAAATTAATTAATAAATTTATAAAATAAAATTTTAGCTTTCTTTTTAAATTCAAAAAAGTAAATATTTATCACGGGCCTGGGCCAACTTGGGCCTTTATGTTCAACCTAAATCTCGGTCCATTTATCGAACGGGCCTTAGATATAAATAATAACTTTTTTTTATTAAGAAAGAAAGTCAAAAGATATATTCAAAGGCCCGAAAGAGAAGTGAACGATCCTGAAAAGGAAAGCTAAATTGGTCCAGAAAGTGGAGAAGCTTTCACGTTTGGCTAATAGACGCCATGGAAGAGAGCGGTCGCCGCCGTCAACAGCGGCGAAACCATCCCTCCACCGCCTCCTCCTCCTCCTCCACCGGTTCAACTCACTTTCGGTCTCAAAATTTCTCTTCCAATCCAGCTAGAACCACCCAATCCTCAAACTTTGTTCCACGCTCCACAGCAACCACCGGCACTGCCCCTCACAATACGAGAAATTCAGGCCATCTGCCCAGGTGGAAATCCGAAACAAATGCAAATAATCAACGTGAAGGAGAAAAGGAAGCTGGAGAAGAAGTTGGTTCAATAGTTGGAACTTGCCCTTTCATGTGCCCTGGTAATTATTCATTCATCATTATATTTCAATACTAATAAGGCCAGTGAATTTTTTTTTTTCCGAATTCTATGAATATAAAATGAAAAACGCTCGAAATTTAGCCTTGTCCCAGTGTTCTGTATTATGGGTTTCCCCTGAATTCCCGTGTTTTTTTTCCTTCTTTTTGGCTTCATGATTTTCCAGTACTCTTTAACTGTTGCTTTTGCTACTTATTTTGGTTTATTGTAGTTATAAGAAAGAAAGAACAAAAAAAAAGTTCAGTTTGGATAGGAAACTGAATTATGGTAAAACATGAAGCCTTGTTAGCAACTGCAATTTGCAATTGAAATTATGAAGACAAGTTGCAGTGAGTTTATGCTAGCTCTCAAAGAGTGTTATTTGTAATCTGTTCATCATTGTGACAACAGATGGGGAGAGGGCTCAGAGGGAGCGGCTGCGAGACTTGGCTGTTTTCGAAAGGTTAAATGGAGATCCTAGGAAAACATCTCCAGCTTTAGCTGTCAAGAAGGTAAATTTTGTCCTTTGATGTGTTTAAATTTTGATCTTTTTTTTTATTTTATCAAACCACTTTCTGAATTTTAATATGCAGTGCATTAAGATATATTAATAATTAATAATAGGCATTTGCTTTAGATCTTGGTTGGAACTTATCATGTTAAATAAAATCGGTAATAAAACTTGACTTAAATTTTGGTACTACATAAAAAATATAATTAGCATTTATGATATCACTTTCATAAATCTGTAGTATTACATAAGATATTCATAACTTTTGAAGAAAGGGAGGAATATTTTTTGGGAACTAACCCATGATGGGATGTGATGGAAACGCAGCTACATTTTGTCCCATTTGCTCTATTCACCATTTATTTTCTGCTTGAGCACAAGAGAGAAGCATTTGCCTCATACATACTTGTTAGTTTCTCAAGTTGTCGTAACCTATAGATATCCTCACTCTTTCTGAAAAGGGGTCAGCTTGTTTTCTGGATTACTTTTGGATCACACTTGGAATTTATTTGAAACAATCCATCAGCTATTAAATTCTCGCCAAAAAAAAAAAATCCATCAGCTATTAAATCACATTAGATCCCACCCTTGCAGGGGAGGGGAGGTAATGCATTGGAAGTGTCCACTGATTTGAACATCAGATTTGCAGGAGCCTCCGCTACCCTTTTATTGCTGTAAATTTACAATCATTTAGAAAATAGTTGATGATTAGGAAGCTAAGTTATATTGCTTTGTCCCTTTTTATCATTTGTTATCTTCTGAATGCTTTCATCTGATGTGGAGGGCTGTTAATACTCTCTCACTCCTGCTAGTTTTGCAGAACTATATCACTGAAGTATGTCCAAGCGTCAGATGTCCGGCCTCTCTCAGTATTGGAAGACACATTAAACTACCTTCTAAACTTAATGGAATCCAGTGAACATCCTTTTGAAGTGGTTCATGACTTTATTTTTGATAGGACAAGGTCAATAAGGCAGGACCTTAGCATGCAGAATATTGTCAATGATAGAGCAATTTGCATGTATGAGAAAATGGTATGATTTCTTTGGCAGAAACATCTATTTTATTTTTAAACCTTTCAGCTGTGTATTCATGAACTGAACTGCTTGATATACTCTTTTCTAAATGGGATTTATTTGTTACAATGATTTATGTTCATTGCCTTTGATGATACTTCATTCTTATGAATACACCATGAACCTTGAAAGTTTTACAGTTGTTATCTGATTGAAAAGGGTCTTGCTATCATCTAACCATCCTTTGAACTCATTTAGCCTGTAATTTTTGCATCATCTATAATGATAGGGTAGCTACATCATTTTCAGTAGCAATTGTTACTCATTTACCCTGTAATTTTCTTGTTACCACTTACCATGTAGAGTTGGCTATTTGGATATTGGTACTTTTATGATTATACTTGCATAATCAGTAATTGCAGCGTGTTTCAAGGAAAAGAAAAAGATAATGTATAACAAAAGGCGATGGCTGACAGCTACATATTCTGCAGTGGAAGTAGATATGTACATTTTGGTCCCATTATATCCTTTTAAGTTTTGTCTGTTGGCTTTGTGGGTCACCCAAGTGTCTGATTGGGTTTCTCAATGGTCCTTCACTGTTTATCTAAACTATATATGATAGCACTCACGGCTACAGGCATGGTTCTGTGGGTTTCATCCTAAAAGTTTCTAAGAAAAGAATTTGTTGAGGGGAAAGTAAGGCTGCAAATTTCAGTATTTTAGGACAATGTTGGCTTCAAATGAGTCAAAAATTTCAAATTCGTAAATTTCATTTCTTTTTTGATGTTTAGTTCAAAATTACCCGCAATAGGAAGTTGATACTTTTCATAAAATATGCTGGAAACTCAGCAATCTACTCTGTGTTACTACTTATGTTAATGTTGAAACTCAGTTACCCTTTGTTAGATCGTCATCATTTGTGCATATAGGAACAAGAAAAACCTAAATACATAGATTTATTTAGGATTGGATTAGTCTGATCAACATATTTTAAGGAAGTCTTTGCTATTACATGCAACATCAATTTTAAAATGAATGTAAAGAGGAGGTGGATGACACTGAATAAATGGCCCACATGGACATGCATTTTGTTGCATGTGTATTTAAGAGAGGTTATTGCCATAGAAAGAATGAAGGTTTGATCTAATGTCAAATGTTTATATGTTTTATCATCCAGGTAAAATTTCATGTAGTATCTCACCACAGGCTTCGAAGTTGTGGCGGTTCAAGTATTTCATCATTGCACTATCTCAATATGGAGCAACTAACGAAGACTTTGGCATCCCTTTATCTTCTATATGAAGCAAATCATGGGACAAACCCTATTTATGAGAACGAGGCTGAGTTCCGTTCACTTTATGTGCTTCTCCACCTTGATTCTAAGGGCCAACAAACGGTGATTTATATATCAGTGTTTGTGTGCCTAATTTTTTTAATTATTAATTCCAGCCTTGTTGGTCCTGAACAAGTAATTTGGATTTGCAGGAGTCACTGTCCTATTGGTTCAGCCGTGTACCTTCTCTTGTTATGAAGTCTAAAGAAATGCATTTTGCCCGACAAGTTCTAAGGTGACCTCAAATCTTGGCAGATGCATATCTCTAATGTTGCAATATATTCAACCTTTTCTCATAGATTAATCTCACTCTGGAAGGGAACTAAAATTTGTGTAATTTTCTCAACAGATTTTATCGGATGGGAAATTATAGGAGTTTTCTCTGTACTGTATCTGCCGAGGCGTCGTATTTGCAGTACTGCATTATCGAGCATTATGTAAATGAGGTAGGCAAATACATCCATTTTTGTGTAGCCCTTATCTTTCTGGCATCATCTCTTTTCTTATTAGATATAATTTTCAACCATATTATTAAAACATAGTGGTACAGTACTATATATACGGACACAAAATGATGACAGATCTCAATAATCTTAGGGTATGGAAGTTAATATAGTAAACGTTCTTTAATTTAATATAAATTTATGTAATTGCATTGATTTTACTAAATGTGTGTACTCAAAAAGTTCTTCTAAGATACATTAATTCTTTGCAGATGCCAGAAATAAGGCATGTCAGTATTTCATAGATTAAGTTCACAAGGTATAGGATTTTGCTTGTGCATGTCGACATGTGTAAACATATGGGTTTTAAATATTGTTTATCAATATCGACTGACATCAATTTTTCTGTCCGTTACCTGGATCCTTGCACTTTGTTTCTCACTACAATGATTACTTTAAAACTTTTCATGTGTGGTTTAATGATGAGTATTTAGTTTTTACAGATTTGATACCGTTGATTGTGGTGATAACAATTTGTTTTAAGCAATGTCTTGACAGTTTAACATTCTTTGTCGGTTTCCTTTTAAACATATTTACTGTATTTGCTGCTTTTCACTTTGCTTCAATTGTATTTTTGTTTTTCAAAAACTTCCTAGGTTCGAGCGCTGGCTGTTTCATATATAAATAATTGTTGCTACAAGCTTCATCCATACCCCTTGGAGCACTTGTCCAAACTTTTGATGATGAAGGTATCAATTTTAATGCCTTAGATTTTGGTACGTACACTTCTACCTTTTTAGACATCCTGTCTTCTGATTTGATTGTGATATGTTTCTTATAGGAATCAGATTTGGAATCCTTTTGCCATGCCTGTGGTCTTGAGACTTCAAGTGATGGTGATGGAAATAAATCATTACCCACCAAGCAAACAACTTTCTGTAACCCAAGGGAAGTTTTCAAAGCTATGTCCTTTTGGGATTTCAGCAGTAGAAAAGGTAACATAATAGCACATTTCTAACTTTTTATGGTAAATTCACTTCTTGTCATCTATACTGCTATAGAAAGTAAATGATCTTTGTACAGTTGAGAGACTAACTGCATTCTTTGAAATTGCTGGTCTTTTAGCATTGAAATGTATGACTCAGTTACTTTAGACTCGTCAAGTAGAACTAATATGCCATGGACATTTAACTAACAAATGTAAAATGTTCATGGGTGATAGTAGCAGTGACTGTCCTTAGCATTCTCCTCTATGTGCCCATAAAGTGAGCCGATTGTGGCAGTGGCTTTCTCCTATCCCATTAAGGGTTGGGAGATCCGGCTCTCCTTGTGGGCTTGATTTTATGTTATGCTTTTATTATATTTCAACAGCTATATCTACTTCATTGAAATAAGCTGTAATGACCTAAAGTATAAAATCTCTTTTGGAAATTGCAGATAAACCCACAGTCTGAGGTTTTCTGAACAAATATTCTTGCTGGTAGAAGACTGGTAGATGGGCTAACCCTCCCACTAGTCATGTAAACTATCCTTGTATGTTCATGTTCTTCTTCACTTCTTTCCAATAAATGCCTCCATATGTTTGTCCTTGTTGTAAATACTACTGTAATTTGTATGATTAAGCTATCACGATCCAAATTCCCGTTTGCTTACTTCCGGCATCATTGCCCTAATCTGAATGATGTGATTATGATTGATCCAATCATTTGGTGTGAACTTACTTCTACTTAGATTTCTTCTTTTCAAGTTAATTATATGTTTACTTATTTATTTTTTATTTAGAGAACCTTGTCCTCTAAATATGAATCATGCCCCAATCGCTGAGTCCGGGTTGCTGGATTCAAGTTACCCATAGTTAACCACTTAAAATTTTCGAGTCTCCTCTGATGTTGGTTTTGCTCAAGCCTATGAAGGAGTATAAAATATGATGCTAAATCTATATGGGTTCGGCTCCCCTCCAATACAAGTATTTTTCAATGATTTCCAATACACCTGTAGATAATTGACACCTATTTAAATTAAGTTGAATGGTTGAGATTAAAAGATTAACATAACTCTCAATTTATACTGTTATCTCACCTTTTTTTTTATTTCTCTCCCTCTCTTCCTATCTTCCTCGACACAACACTCAACCGGAAAACAAAACAGAGCTTCAGAAGAAGAAAAATAACCTGCCAACGGGAAGAGAAGTCCAGATATAGATTAGACAATCAAAACAAAACCCGTAGCAACAGGAAAAATCATATGTGGGATATATTACAGATTATAGAAGAATATGATTTTAAGATTCAACTTCTTAAGCTTGGGGAATAGGCTCATAGATCTGATCTCCTAATCAACAACTTCAATCTTGATTATGCGTTGAACAATAAGAAGAATAAATGGAAGTCATATAAGATCATAGAATACTACAAATATGTATATATATCGGACCGTATATAACTCCAATGGTTGGTTCAAAGTTTTCTGGTAGTAACCAAACAAAATGAATTGTGGTGATGAAGGTAGAAAGGAACGAAGGAGACAGGGAGATGGGGGGGGAAGGGAGACGGGGATAAATGAGTAAGATAACGTGTAAAGTAGGGCTATGTATTTTTTCAATCTCAACCCTTCAAAATAATTTTAATAGGTGTCAATTATCTAAGGGTGTATTGGAAATCATTGACCAATACTTGTATTGGAGGGGAGCCGGACCCAATCTATATATATAGTGGGCAACAAAAATAAGACTAACCCCAAACTGTAATTATTAGAGTTTTAAAATTATTGTATTGCATATTACATCTTAAAACATAAAAATAGATTAGAACACATTTAAAAATTTATTTTGGACGCCCAAAATTAGAGTATCTCGGTTTTCATTTGCCATATAATATTTCACTATTTTCTTTTTCAAACACAGCAAGGTTGAGCTATATACTATATGCTTGGCACTTGCAGACAATTTATTCTCTTAATTAATTTGGGCTAATAACACAGATAAGATATTACAAGATGACAATTGCCCAATTTCCTTAAAGGAAAGCTTGAGATTACTTTATGGGACCATATTATTTCAGTTTCAATCAATCGAATAAACTCTATTGATTGATTTATTCTATATCTTGAGAAGTATAAAATAGGTTTTTTATTTTTGTACACCCTCAATAGCTTCACTCGTATCTTCATCCATCTCACAATCAGAAATTAACAATAACAGTAGTAATTTTGATACGTGATCAGGAATACTGTGGTGTGAAGCTATGAGGATATATACAAAATAATAATTTAGTTGTCATCATGATCAAACAGTATATATATATAGCAGGAGGATGAGGCACATAATCAGAGCCGACAAACTTCCAATGGCCATAATCCATCTGAACCATCAACCATGCCTTTGAAATCCGAATTAATGTTCCACCAATGGATTTGTATGTTCATGTCGTCCACAAAGGAAATCTCCATTTTTGTTTACAACCGAACCGCATTGTCAAATCAAGTTCCTCTTCCAATTCGAATTCTCCCTTTTCTTGCACCCCTGCAACTCCATGCGCATAGAGCTCCACATCGCGAGGAAAATTAGGAAAATTGATGGGTTTCAAGTAACTTGACTTGCTCGTATCAATTTCTAAATACTCTCCCACATGGGTGTAATCTCTCCTACAGGTGGAAGCATAGGGACGATGTCTTGCAAATTTACGATATGGAGATTGAGATCCTTGTTAAGTCTATCAAATAATTGTTTCAAGTCTTCATTCCCTACGCGAGGGCTGGCAACTGGAAAAGCGGTGACCATGAAGGACTTGTCCGAGATGCCGGTCGGCTTGTTGTGGCCATTGTACACTATGTCCATAGCATTCAAGGTGGCAACTGCGCCGCCTAAACTATGACCTGTTATAGTTATGCTAACAGCCTCCTTCTGGTACTTGTCAACTTGTTCTTGGACTGCCTTTAAAACCTGAAAGTCATGCATCAATAAAAGCACTTGATGAAATACATTCTTATGTGTAATAATTGTTTAATTTCACTTGTGCAATAATTTTGATCTACTTGTAAGCTACTCATGCTCGTCTCGAGGAAAATTGGAATTCCTATTGGTCAATATGAGCCGAGCTCGAGCTCGAGCTTGGATAGCTCGAGTATCTTGAAACGGACTCAAGTTCAGAGATATTTGATTCGATACTAGCTAATTTTTCGGGTTTAGGATTCGGATCAATTGCGTCAGCCTGAATTTTTAAATGTTTAATTTTTAAATTTATTTAAAATGGTTAAGAGTATAACTTGTATTTTATTGAATAAAGCATAATTTTAGTTTATAATATTCTTCAGTTCATCCAGGTTAACTTCTCCGGATATTCGGGTTACGGGTTTGTCGGATCTGGATAGGATAGGTTCGGGTCGTTTAATTTCTCTGGTCAAATCGGGTTCGGTCAGATTGGATAGGTTATCGAGGTTGGATCAGATTTTGACAGTTTTACTTATAATTAATTTCAATTATTATTTTAATTTTCTTTTAATTTAAACACGATTAGTCACGTACACCGCACATGGAAATGAAAACTACTATAAATAAAAGTTACGAAAGTTTAATTTGGTTTTTCGTAAAAAAAAAAAAAAAAAAGAGAAGAGTGCCACATGATTTTTAACATTTTAAACATGTGAAAACTATAATTCCTAATTACTTGCTTTTTTATTCCAAGAAGCATGTTCGTCTTTATTTTCCTTTTAGTAATCATCAATTTTTAAAAAATAATATAAGTAATTAGCAATTAGGATAGTGAATCGCTACTATATGACCATATCTATCTATCTCACAATTAATTTAATATGTATTTACAAGGTGATCAGTAAAATATTCACAGTGATTTGCTTTTCATTGATTTCATTATTTTGTCCAGTAAAAAAGTACGAGGTAAATAGATAGATAAGGGTTTATGTCTATAATGAAATTGCAATAAAATATGTAAAATGTGTTAATTACTATTCTTATGTCTTAATTATATGTCCTTTTGCGGTCAACCAACACCAATCTTTGACCATTGTTAAAAATATATATATATAAAACAAAATAAATTTTTAAAAATAATACTTGTAAACTTTGAAGGCTAATTGCTCAAATAAGGGCTTAACGTTTGTCAAAATATTCAAATAAGGGCCTACCGTTTGCCAAAATGCTCAAATAAGAGTCCGATCTTTTAATTTGGCCAAATAAAGGCCTAACGTATCGAAATGCTCAAATAAGGGCCTGGCATCAATTTGGATTACGCATGACCATATCTATCTATCTCACAATTAATTTAATGTGTATTTACAAGGGTGATCAGTAAAATATTCACAGTGATTTGTTTTTCATTGATTTAATCATTTTGTCCAGTAAAAAAGTCTAAGGTAGATAGATAGATAAAGGTTTATGTCTATAATGAAACTGCAATAAAATATGTAAAATGTGTTAATTACTACTCCTATGTCTTAATTATATGTCCTTTTTCGGTCAACCAACACCAATCTTTGACCATTATTAATAAAAAATATATAAAACAAAATAATTTTTAAAAAATAATACTTATAAACTTTGAAGGCTAATTGCTCAAATAAGGGCCTAATGTTTGCCAAAATGCTCAAATAAGGACCCGATCTTTTATTTTGGCCAAATAAGGGCCTAATGTTATCGAAAATGCTCAAATAAGGGCTCGATCTTTTAATTTGGCCAAATAAGGGCCTAACATTATCGAAAATGCTCAAATAAGGGCTCGATCTTTTAATTTGGCCAAATAAGGGCCTAACGTTATCGAAAATGCTCAAAAAAGGGCTTGGCGTCGAAAATTCTCATGCGTAATCCAAATTGATGCCAGGCCCTTATTTGAGCATTTTCGATACATTAGGCCCTTATTTGACCAAATTAAAAGATCGAACCCCTATTTGAGCATTTTGGCAAACGGTAGGCCCTTATTTGGCCAAATTAGAAGATCAGACCCTTATTTGAGCATTTTGGCAAAGGTTAGGCCCTTATTTGAGCAATTAGCCAACTTTGAATTACAAACTTTTTAGGGTTTATATTTGATACACTGACAGTGTATAGCTTTCATACACTGTCAGGCCACAATATGGTGACACCTCACTAATAAGCAAACTTATTAGTCTACACCTGATTATTTGATTCAATAATACAATAGTAGAGTGCATGCTCCCTAAATCACGAGTATTATTTGATTATAATGGGACTATGACCGCAGAGTGGTCAAAATAATTTTTTTTTAAAAAGTTTTTTTACCCGAAAAAAAGAATTAATTTAAAGGTTAAGTAGGATTTTTTTTCTTTTTGATTTTTGGGATGATTGACAAAATAATCGTTTTCTGGCCAAAAAAGTAAAAGACAAAATAATCGTTCGGTTTAATTATTTTTCAAAATAGAAAAGTAAAATCATTAGTATTTATTTTTGGGTTGAGGGACCAAAATGTAAATGTACGGAGGTGAGAAGAGTTAGAGTAGACTGATAGCGGTGGTGGCCATTGCTTTTCGTAGTGTATTGGATCCGGGAGAAAGCTGTGAGAACTGTCAAATGTGTTAATTACTATTCTTATGTCTTAATTATATGTCCTTTTTCGGTCAACCAACACCAATCTTTGACCATTGTTAAATATATATATATATATAACAAAATAATTTTTAAAAAATAATACTTGTAAACTTTGAAGGCTAATTGCTCAAATAAGGGCTTAACGTTTGCCAAAATATTCAAATAAGGGCCTACCGTTTGCCAAAATGCTCAAATAAGAGTCCGATCTTTTAATTTGGCCAAATAAGGGCCTAACGTATCGAAATGCTCAAATAAGGGCCTGGCATCAATTTGGATTACGCATGACCATATCTATCTATTTCACAATTAATTTAATGTGTATTTACAAGGGTGATCAGTAAAATATTCACAGTGATTTGTTTTTCATTGATTTAATCATTTTGTCCAGTAAAAAAGTCTAAGGTAGATAGATAGATAAAGGTTTATGTCTATAATGAAACTGCAATAAAAT